>VXAY01003693.1:578148-691059 GCA_013399855.1 Oxyruncus cristatus | reverse complement strand
TTTTTTTTTTTTTTTGGTTTCCCTCTCTGTTCCTCCTGAACACTCCAAATTCAGTGGAGGTTTTTCACTTGCTTTGCTTGCTTTTTAAGGAGCCCACCACCGTCCCACTTCTTACTCAGGTGGGACTAATGTTTCATTGGAGCCACCTGTTTCAATTCTCCCTTTCTGATTTCCTCTGTTACAATTCAGGTGTGTGAAACCCGATGCAAAAGACTTTCAAACTGGAATAGCCACTGTTATTCCAATGGTAAATACCTTTTTTTTTTTTTTTTTTTATTTTTTTAAATAAAGTAAGTGACTCACAAGGTAGGAAAAAAAGAATGTTTTTTCCATTTTCTGTATGAACCAAAAGATCAAGGAAAGACTTACATTTGAGTACTGTCCTTCACAGGTGTTCTCTGCCCAACAACCTTCCTGAATGAAGCCTTTAGATATGACAATGAAAGGTTAAAGCCAAGTACATATCTTTCATGATAAATACATGTTTTCACTTCATCATCAGAAACAGCCAGTTAATTGTGAATATGCCCAATAAATATCAAGTTACAAAACTCCCTTGAACTGTGAATATTATTTGGCCCCAACCTTTTTAATTATCAAAAATATCAAAGAAAAGAAAGAGCCCAGAATAATTTCTACATCCTTTTTGCCTAATCAAGCAATCAGAATTCATTTTGGTTCTTTGTTTATAAAGACTTACGTAGTCTGGCAAAACTCAAGCTGAGATAAGTGAAAAATTGTGTCCTTATTTACAGCCTAAGAGCAGTGTACTCTTTGCCTCTCCACTGCACTGTCCTCTGACCAGGCAGCTCCCCTGTGTTCAACTCGAAGCAGCCCATCTTTTGGAAATTCTGTGGCTCACACTCCCCAGAATTCTTGGCATGGTATTCTGGAAGCAAATTTTTCCTAGAAGTGAACATGCTGTGGGGTAGAGTTGTAAAGCTGCTCCTACAAGCTGTCCAGCTGGGAGATGCTGGATCTCAATTAATGTTCCATGTTTGATATCTGCATGGAAACTTATCTGGGATGCTGAGAAGCTGAAAACGAAATGCAGAGTTGTCAGGAAAATCTGGTCTAACTTTTTCTTTTTGAAGAACTTTTACTTCTTTTGTGTGTTTTACATAAAAGACACCAAATAACATTTTCAGCATTTGCTTGTAGGAGAAAAATAGCAGTTCTTACAAGGATGAGTTTCCTGCAGTGAAAACCCCAGTGTTCACATAAGAGCGACGTTTGTTATTCAGTTCTTTCTTAAGAAAGATATCGATATTTGAGCTGTTGACAACAACCTCATAAGGTCCTAAGAGGTTTACTGTCCTCGGTGAATTACCTGAGTCCGCAAGAAACCACAGAGCACCTGAGACACTCTTGTCTCCACCTTCATGATAAAACAGGAATTAAAGCAGCAGAAGGCAGACCAGGCACTGGTTTGACATGCTCTAACCAATATCACATCAGACACTGTGCCTGCAAAACAGCTTCCTCCAGAGTGGATTCTTCCACTGGATCTCAGGTTCTCAGACCCCTCATCTACCCCAGATTCCACGTCCTCACAGATCTCCTGATTTCTCACTCCCTCTTGACCTTTTTCTAAGCCTTATTCTAATTTAAGAATGAGCTGTTAGTTCATTAAGCAAATGTGCTAAGATGCTGAGAGCACAATAAAAAATAAATCAGTGGCTTTTCATAAGCCCTAAGATTTCAAAAGCAGTTGATACAGTTGAAGCAAGTTCCTGTATGTACTTCTAAGTACCTACCGGTACTACAAGTTCCTACAAGTACCTGGAGTAGTAGATTTTTGTATTGGATAGAGCTAGAATATGCTAGGAGTATCCGTGCAGATCCTCATATCCCACAGGGATCCAAGGATCAGGAACCAGTAATGTTGTATTTCCACCTTACCCTGGGAAGGGCCCCCAGCATCATCCCTGCACCGTGCCTGAAACGCAGACCCTGCGGGCACAGGGCGGCTGCGCCCTGGTTGTGACGAGAAGAACTGTTCTGAGGAACGCAGGCTCCTGCAGGTCCTGTGAACCTCCCAGGCACTCAGTGCTGGCTCCAGGGCTGGGCTGTGCAGGGGCACCTGGGAGAGGAAAGTCCACTGTCCCAAAGGTTTGCACTTCTTGGCAGCCCAGCGCTAACCTGCCCTTAGTGACCAGCTCTGCAGACGTGCAATTCCTGGGCAGCCTTCAGTAAATACCAAACTGGATTCTGTAGGAGTCAATCAGCACGACTGCGAAATCCATGAGGAACACTAGTTTAGCAGATGAGAATTTATCCCAAATGCAGAGGGGTGATGAATCAGATCTAATGACAGCTAAGACGACGATTTGTCACAGTATCAGTGACATTTTCAGTTTGGAAGTGAGAATATCTGTTTAAATTACAATCATTTCATAAGGGAAGTGTTTCTGCTCAGTCAGTCTATATGCCATTAATCTAAAACTTATAAACATCAAGTATCATATAAAAAATAAATTCAATAAAACAATGAGTATAGGCATCTCTGTTTTAATTGGGTTTTCCATTTTAAATAGACACTACTTCAGTCATACCTTTCAATCTACATGAGTGTATTAATAATGCATTTATTAATGCATTGATATTTCATATCAGAAATTATGTATTTTTTCATTCTTCAAACACCATTTTTAAGCAATAATATATAATAGAAGAACCAACAGAAACTAAGCAGGAATTTTTCCAACATTAAGAATAATAACTTAATTAACTCAGCAGGGTTTAATGGTATGTTGAAGCTACAGATGAGTTAGTTCTTAAGTAATAATGTTATTAATAATAATTATGCCTATATTAAAATTATTTATTTTATCATTAGCTTGACTTTCAGAGATGTTGAGCAGCACAGCAGTTTAATACTGAAGCTGAAGTAACCAGGGAGTTCCAGAATGCGACTCTTGAAGTCCCAACCACAGCTGAGGAGCATCCTCTGCCAGCCTCTGACAGGGTAATGGCTACAACCCTGGGGAAGGTCCCAAGTGTTACTCAGGATCAGACATTTGGTTGTCCAGATGCATTTCAATAACCAGTCTCTATAAAAGTGATCTATTTTGACACTTCTTGTGGAAACATGATTTTTTAATAGGAAGATTTTTTTAAAAGAAATCAGCATCCCATTCTACCTCTACACAGTTATTACTAAAAACTTCAATATTTCATTTAAACTCATTATCCAGGGAAAGCAGAATCACAGATTTGAGGGAAATCATTGCAGCAGAAGTTGGCTCTTTGTAGGCATTAACATACTTAAAACAGAACCTGCAACACTGCAAAAGCTTTGTATTGATTCAGAATAGCAAGTTGATATTTGATCCTTTCCTCTCAATGTCTGACTCTTAAAGAACTCCCAAAAAGTCAAGCACTACCAATGTCAATGGGAGCGCATTTGGATTTTTTCCTGAGTTGTCCTCACACGAGTTAGTTACTGGCAAAATCTACAGAGTCTGGCAGTCATATAACAAATTATCAGGGGGAATCATGCAGAACATCCACCCAAAGTAACTGAGGACAGAGGCAGTGGCTGTACATTCCATCTTTGGTGTTTGCTCAGTCTTAATCTCTAGAAGTGAAAACCTGGAGAGAAGACCAGTGAGGGAACTGTTCAACCCATTATTAATTTATTCATGACCTTATTTAAAAGACCTAATGAAATCTTAAATTAAGGTCTACTGGAAGAGATACAAATAAGAGGCACAAACTGCCTTCCATTCATTTATTTGGAATCAGGTCTATTTGCTCTTTTGGACAGATGGAAAATTTTATTGCTGTTTGGACTCGTGAAGCCAATTCAGCTCCAGTGAGGGAAATGGAATTTTGTTGCCCAGTCCCCAAACATGTTGTGTGTTATACAAGGCAGTTTTATTTAACTTAGAAAAAACAGTTGGCAGGAATCAGATAACCAGATATTCTGTGGGGTTTGTCCCCCAATAAAACAAAAATAGGACGAATCTATTTTCATTTCAAATAATGGATATACCAATTTTTATCTGAAGCAATGCTGCAGGAAAGGGTTTTGGTAGAAATTTACAGAACTCCTTGCAGTACTACATTCAGTGGTGACAGTGTTTGCCCCACTGAAGCTCTGAATACCTGTTTCCCAAACTAGTGTTGCGTGTTCCATTTGCAAATCCAGTACAACTTCATCAACGTCAGATTCAAAACCAGCCTCTAGTATGTATGTTGTACTTTATATTCTAGTAGGCTTTAAATCTTTGTTTAAAGGCTTCTGTCTGTTCTTTTTATTTTGGAATTTGATTTAGTCATGGAGGGTTAATTAGTCTTTAGATTTATAATTAGAGCAGTGAGTCAGCTCTTCCCATCCTGTGGTATTGCCAGTTTTATACCAGAGTCTCAAAGAAGAGAATATAATTCGTAATTTTATGCAAATATCCCATCAGCATTAAATGAAATGGAGATGAAAATCTTTCCAACCCTTGTCTGTGCAGGAATCCTGTGCCAAAGATTCCATTAGAAGCACTAGAAAGAATACAATGGAGGAAGAAGATCTTCCGTATGGGGAACTCTTTACATTAGTGGGGACTTCATTCCTGAAGAGATGGGGAGGCTGCAAGCTCTCACCAAACTGCTGTGCACTGTTTTTAGACAGACCCCGAGTGTTTCACAAAACCACAGTAAATTCATCAGCTTTTAACAGAGGATTAGGGTAGAGCTTTCCTTCAACTTAAATATTTGTATGCAACTGATAACTGTTTCAATAAGCTTATTTTGCAGGAAGTGTTTTTGTAATTTAAGTAGGAATGAAATTTTGGAATTGAAATCCAATATACAACCAGATCTTGACATGTATCTTTTAAATCTGAAAAAGCAAAATCCTGTGGTCTGGTTTACTTCAGGTCACATTAAGAGGGAAGTAAGAAATCCTCTGCTTCTTAAACTTTAAAAGAATGAGGCCCTGAAGCAAAGAATTTGCTAAAAAGTAGAAACTGTCTGATAACAAGAAACTGCCAGCTGGCTTTCAGACATCAATTAACATTTCTTTAGATAACTCCCTAAGAAATGTCAAAAAATCGTTAAAAGAAAGTTTTCAAAACAGAAATACACTGCTAAAAATTTTCCTGAGCCTACTTGAGTAAATTAGCTGAGAGGAAAGGCATTATGGCCTTAGTGTACAAGAAGCACCTGTTTATGTGTCTGCTTTCATGCACAATTTTGAAAGAAAGGAGTGACTGTCTCCACATTAGGAGTCCAAAGGAAAAATGTTCCTCATCCTGCCACAGTATCGTTCATGCTTCCAATATGGTTTTTTTGCACATCAGCCTAAGACTGCTATGGTGATTTCCATACTAGCTGGATTTCACCCCAGATCTGTCGGAGAAAAGGAGTGTGTAATTGTGTGGCACTGTGGCTGCCTTCCATCACCCTGGATAACAGTACTTGAGCAGCAGACTGCAGTAGGATGCGCTCTGTGTCTCTGGCCGGTGCAGAAGTGGGAAGCACACATCACTCACAGCAGCCCTGCAGGCCCAGCCTTCTGGGAATGGCTGCTGGGAACAAGGCATATCTCTGGGATATCAATCAATCTGGACCATTCTTTTTATTTCCCTTTCATTCAACCTAATTTATTCCAGTCTCATACTCTGCAGACTTATGTGACTGGAATCACATCTTGGATTCTTTTATAACTTAAAAAGCATTACATTTACTTCTGGAATCATTTAAAAATTTCCACATAAAGATTTTTGGTGTACGTTACAGTCCAATGAAATTGGCTTTTCTTAGGTTTCTAGAATATTTCAAGATGAGATTTGGAATGCAGCTGGACTTTTGGGGCCTGAATCTGACCCAACACAGTCCCACTGACTTTAACTGATTTCATTTCACTACTATAGCATTGCTTATACTTGTCACACACTGTAATTATCAGCTGATATTTCTCATATACTACTCTACATCTAGCAAGAAATCCAATTTTTTCTTTCAGCCCTCTTGTGCATTTCAAACAGTGTTCTGATGGAAATATAATGGTCAGTTTTAGAGGCTCTGGCAATAGGATTTCTACAACATCATTTCAGGTTTTATATCCATGTCATTAACCCTTATACAGTCTTCAGGCTTTTCTTCTTCATGGACTGTTCAAAATTCAGCAGTTGTCATCAGTCTCCAGCCTCCTAATAGCTGCATTTTCCCCTAATGCTCCTCACTACTTTAGCACCCTCTCACTGGCATTTTCTGTCCATCTGTCTCTGATACTCTATTTGCTCTCCTTTGGAACACTTTCTCCATCAGATATCAAAACTGTCAGTGTCTTTTTTGCTTAATCCCTAAGTACTTTAAAACCACGTCTCAAGCCTCTCCTCCCCTGACCAATTAACGCTCCTGATTTTCTCTCAGCTTCTCTGATACCGAGTCGAGCGGCAGCTCCAGGTTGTTGAACAGTTTGCTCGTGATGTCACCACTACGTGACTGCAGCAGAGAGTTCATGTCTCTCTGTCCAACAGGAAAATTGGAGACAAGAGGATCCAGTTGTAAGTCTGCAGGGATCTGGGTATCCAGCGCACGGTGCCAGGCCTATCTGATTTGGATGATGTGCTGCCCACCCTGCCCAGAGCTATCAGTTTCCGAAGACTTGGCTGTGGCTGTACATATCCCATGTCATTCCTGCAGCCCAGCAAAAGAGAATTATTTTTATATTTTTTTTATTTGGTTCAATTGGCTAAAATTTTGAAGGTTCCACATTGTAGCCTGTAAGGGTATTTGTTTGGGGGCTCTTTGGGGCAGGAGAACTCGGGGCAGTGGGAGCCCAAATGCCACGAGCAGCGTGTTCAGCATTGCTGGGACAACCCTGGAGCCTTGTGGGCAACTGTGTCCTGACCCCCACGGGCAGATCTGGCAGTTCAGGAGGACACCCAGGGCCAAATTAGGCTGTATAACAGTAGGTGGGTAGATCTTAGGAGAAAACGAAGAGCCAGGCTGACAGTGCAGGTGTTCCCTGAGGAATCACACTCCAATTTCACACTGACCACACCATTAATGATACCAACTGGGACACATATTTAACTCTTTGGGAGATGAGCCAAGAGCCTAAACCAGCACAACACAGAGACTCCAGCCAGGTTTTACGGGGAGTCAGGACAGAACACACTTCATGTAGTGCCTGAAATGTTACCGGGAACTTTTGTCAGTCCATTAATTTTCAGTTCCAGGAAAATTATTCACTTAATGCATAAAAACCCCCAAAACTGCATGAAGTTCCTGTACAAAACTTTTCAACTTTTCAACCATAGATAGGGCTGGAACATATTTCATATTCATATTGTGTTAAGGTGAGTTTGCTATCACTGCAGCTTATAATGCAATGAAGGAATGAAATAATTTCTTTGTGTACTTAGTACCCTGAAATTTAAACCAAATCTTGGTTATTATTCATGAAGTTCTGCCATACGTGTAGATATGCCATGGGTAGAAACTTGTTGAAAGAATAAAATGCTTCTATCTCTAGTTTAATGCAGTGCAATTCCTTTTATAAGTGAGGATATTATTTGATGCAATTCAAGGAGCCAAACTGATATTTCATGTTTTTGACTCTGTCAAGACCAATGTTTTAAAATAGGAATTCTTTTTCTGTCTGTTTCAACTTTCAATTAATCCCTTACCAAATCAGCCACGTGGTCCAAATGAGGGTATTGTCAGAGTTTTAAAAGCATTGTCTTTGTGTATTTGATATATACAGGAGCAACCTGCTGCTCATATAGAATGCAAAAGCCCAATCAGTTATTGTGTGAGAATACTCAGCACTCCAACAGGAATTAGATATATAATTCCAGAGGCTCTTCGGCCCATCATTAAATTTAAACCATTATCTTGCTTAGGAAAACTCAGCCAAGTCCAACTGACAGCTTGATGCTGAAAAATGACCACTTCAAGGAAATGCTTAAATTATCTCCTATTGAAAGCACAGCTCCCCTTCAGAAGGCAGATAATAGCAGATCATCACAGTGTGTTGTAATCTGCATATAAGGTGGAATGAAATATCTTTGCAAAGATGGTCATTGCTATTATTACTTAGTGACATTTGCTCCCATGGTTTTTGAAATCTAAATTACTGATATTAATTGATAGTAATGTGGTTTAAACATTAGATATAATTTGAATTTTCACAGTACAAAAGCATTATTTGAAGTTTTTAATAAATGGCATGTTATTCGCCATAAATACTCAACAAGCAATGAGCCTTTATTAACTTTAAATCTTTTTAGATTAATATCTTTCCTATTTATTGCACAACACTAATAGACAATGCTCCCAGTGGAAACACTTTCATTTGCAGATTAATAGCCTACCTCATAAGTCATGTAAACAACCCTTTTATTATTGTTTAACCTCTAGCATTCATTGGATTTGACATATGAATAAGTTTTAAGTAGTTTTTATAATTCTGTTGTTTGTTCGTAGTTTTCAAAATGATGATAGATATTAATTTCCTAACTAATTCAAATGTAGTACATGGGCAAACCCCTCATGCACATCAACAGATACTCATGAATACCCAGTAAAATGCATCCTAAATATAGCTCAACAGTAAAAACGGTCCAGAAAACAGAAACTCTCTAAGAGGGTGAATATTCTAACGTGCTGCGCTTTTAGTCCCATTAGGCACCCAGACTGTGACTAAGACAAATCTGCCCCGTGCCTCTCTAAGAATTGACAAATGGAGTGGTCCTTTTCTAATCAATTTATGGGACTGCCAACATCAATAGAGCTCCTGCTTTCATCTCCGGGTAAACAAGAGCTAAACCTGTCCACTTTTTTTCTGAATTGCTGTAAAAAGGACTCTTAAACAACAACATTGATATGAGCCCTGATCTTCAGAAATGGCTGTGTTCAGAAATCACAGGAGTCAAAGCCACTGAGCATCCTTGGCCTGCTACAGCCTGAACACAGACCTTTGAAGCTGTGCCTTGATATCAGACTTGGGGTCTTTGTTTTGGCCTTACTACAGAATGTCCTGAACTCTCTCCCTCCTCCATCCCTGCAGATTCCACAGACATGAGCAGAGATTCAGGTCTTCACGTACAAGGACAGCACACTGAGGTTCTTGTTGACTCCTTTCAGCTACCAAAAGGAAGTCTCAAAGCTTCAGTTTAGAGATTTTGGAGTTTGATGACCTCGGCCTACAGTCCAGTACAGCAATAACTCTCTAAACAAGCAGGACAGAGTGTTCTGGCCACAGCCGTAACTTTTCAGTGACCCAACACAACAAAATGTGCATTTACTTCCAGCATCCCATGGTATTGTGCCTACTAGAACAGAGCAGCTGTTTTTCACTCTGTATAGTTGTGGGCAAAATGAGTTCAGAGCCTACAAATGGTTAACATGTGGTGGTACAACCAAACATTGCCTTCTGCATTGCAAAGGATGTTCAGTGGCTTCATTATGATTCCAGCTCTTTTTAATTGGTGTAAAGGCCATGAACCTCTTCCTTCACAGACAGCTAAGCTGATTGAGAACACATTCTGTAACTGCTATATCGAATTTAATCTTCTCCAATTTTACTCTCTTTCTTCCACTAAGACAAGCATTGGCAACATCTCTAGTTTAATCTGGAAAAAAATCGTAGCCTCTCCTTCACCTTAGACTTTCCTTTATATGATCTTAGGTAATGATGCCATTTTCAAAATATGAGTTTATATTGTAAGAAAAAAGAAAGAATTTAAATCAAAAGACAGCAGCCTTGCATTTCAGGAGGCACAGTTCTCCTGGTGCACAGGGCCTGTTCCTTTCTATAACCTACAGGGGAAGTTCCTTTCCCCATATTCACATCAAGGCTTTCTCCACCTCTCTATTTAGCAGCAGGGATCAGGAAAGATAGATGGATGTTTGATCAAAATCTTAATTAGAACACAAAGCCAAACTGATTTGCAGTTCTCATCTTCTCTGCACTTCCTTCTTTGCAAATGATAATTGCTGAAGTGGCATTTCATAAGAGGATCCTGCCTGTGACATTCAGACATGGTGGCATTTGAAAGAGGACTAAAGATACACAAAGGCAACACACAGAATCTCCCTGCAACAGTACAATCTGCTCATTTTATTATTTACCCTTCAGTAGAAGCAGTGGAATAAAAATAACCCTAAATCTGAGGGGAAAAAAATTGTTTATGAAAATCTGATTGTCTCCTCTTGAACTCTCCCTTCCTGCCAAGCACTTAGTATATCCCAACAATCCTGTTAATCACGGGGCTTTTAATTCTGGGTGCAACACAACAGAGCTGCTGTGACAGAACAGGGAGGGGAAAGTGGGACACACAGTCCAACAGGCCCCAGCATTTTCCCATTATATCACGTTTGAAGAAAGGTGAGTAGACAAGCTCATCAGGAATATGGTGACGGGGGGAACCAGCAGCACTGATGCTTGAACCCTTTACTTTCTAGAGCTCTTATGATGATCTTATTTTCCAACCAATGCATATAGAGAATGATGAATCAATGCTTCAATATCCTGGGAAGCCCAGGGCTTTCATTTTAAAATACTGACTACAAAAAGTGTACATTCCAATGGTGTGGTGAAAGCGTAGCTCCATAAAACAGCTCCTCATTAAGCTCAGAAAGGTAAAAACCAACCAACAAAAAAAGCAAGGCAGCTTTACTTACCACATCTATCCCCACTTGAGTTCAGAAATAAAGAAAAATAGACAGTCCATTTGTATTTGTGCTTTATCCTCATTTTCTAAAACAATAAGTGAATTTAATCATATCTGACCATAACAAAACTAGAACATTTGAGGCTGTGGGATTCAAAAAAACCAAAGCATCAAAAAAGCCTTCACACTGCATCATACAAAGATCTGCAGTAGGTTTTAAATTCTGCTCAAGTACACCATTCTCAGCAAGGCTAGGTTTCAGAATCTGGTGTTGTCATTTTAAAAAGGAATAAAGTATATTCTTAGTCCCCACTATGAATCATCAGATTGCATTAAAAAAAAAAAAAAAAAAAAAAAAAAAAAGAAGGGGGGGAAAANAAAAAAAAAGGCAAAAAAAAGCAGAGAGTTAAAAGCATGGAGAGAAAGGGGGGCACGGGGACAGGGAGAGATTGCTTGAAACATCCAAAAGAATCGTTGATCTTTATTGTGAATTGATCCTGTGATTTTTGAATTGCATACGAACATTAAAGTATCTTCTTCATTCACTTCACTGTGCTTGGATCAGACCCTTAAAGCCTTGTCAGGGAATTAATGCTTTACAGTGCAGCCAGCAAAACTTTGGAGCAATATTACTATTCTGACTTTTGTTTCTCTTTCTTGGTTGAAACAAAAGCAGATCCCTGTCTATATTGTTAAATCTTATAAATACAAACAGAAAGATATATATTTGTGGTAGGGCTTTCTTTTTAAAGCAACCTTTGCTCTCAAGCCAGATTTCTGTGGACTGGTACTCAGCACATTCTGCATAAAGCGAGATCCTCCCACAAGGAAAAGGTTCCGGGCAGGCAACACTGAGTGCCTGTCATCTTTAGCATCTTGCTTCTCAACACAGCAGAGTATGCACACAGTCTGCTGGGTAACTTGTCTCTGAAAAGTAGGTGGAATTTAGGCTGACAGAATGATTTTCTCTTTAACATGGGAATGATTAGGAAGAGGTACTTACAAATTGGAAAAACTGTTTTCTTCACTGTACATTACTAAAAGCAACTTAATTGTAAGTAAGTAAGAGGCTTACCATAGGCTTTTAGTGAAAATTTAAATCTAAGCAGCTCATTTGAAACATTTATGCTTTATCATGATAAAATAAAGTGGAAAGTGTACACTTCCAACTCCCCATGGTTTCTCATATTTCTAATGATGCTCAGCTAACTTTGTTATAGATCTCTAGATAATACTGCAATTCTGTTCCTTGGCTCTTCTGAATGATTAGAAGAGTCAAATTTCAATACTTTTTAAAAATTGACACTTACCACGCCTTCATTCACTGTGCCCAATTTTAGTAGCATTCTGTACGTTACTGTGCATTAATACCAGGACATATTTCCTGGCTGCAGAGGTAGGATTCTGCACCAGTTCAGAGCTGAACACAACATCCATGAGAGGGAAAGGAAAAGGCAAAACATATGGAAAGAATTCTTGCAGAGTTCTGCAAACTTCTGCCAAAGCCTCAAAGATTTGATGAGAAGGAAGAATCTGTTTTGAACCAGGAGAGGACTGGAATATGGAAAATAATGAAATCTGAAAATGCAGGGATAGAGTGGGATAGATTTCTAAAAGTTAAATTTTTCATTATTTTAAAAAATCAGTTGAAATATTAAAAATTTCCTAAAACATCTGAAGAAGGTAAGAAGTACATCCCAAATAACTATGGGAATAGTGAAGCTGAGAAAGATCCACAGACACATTCCGAGCTTCAGCCAAAGGGAAGAGGCAAATGAGCACTGGGAGAGTTTAATGAAGAATGAAAATCACTGAGAAATTGGTGCAGGACAGAAAAATACTGCAACAGGCTTTGACAAAAATATTCATTACATAAGTAGGTATAGTCCTCTATTCTATTAGTAAAAAATACTCCCTTTTTTTATTCTTTACCCATATGCTCACAGACATGAGGGCACACAGCTGGTGAATGGTGTCCTGCAGAGTGTACCTGATATGGACAGGTGGACTATATCTGCTATTTCTGTATACAAATCTAACATGGATTTAAGTGGATTTAAATCTAATATATATAAATTACAAAAAAGGAGAAAGTAGAGCATATGTATATATAAAGTAATATTATTAAAACTGTAACTCTGTAACTTTTTTTTGTGATTAATAATGGTGTGAAGAGCAATAGAACTCTAAGTTAATAATAGTGGTATGTTTATCAATGAGTCAATTAATAAATAATTGGTTTATTAGTAATAGAATGACTAGATAGTAAACGTAAAAGCTTCTTCTATCAGTTATATCTCCACATTCAAACAGGAAAGAGTCAGAACTGCAGGCAACACCTTTTTCAGTTAATTACTCTTATCAGTATTGTGCAGAAATAATGAAAATCAATGGAAATGTCTCTGTGTAGAGCAGATTAGCAAAATCCAAATTTTATGGAAAAAACCTAGTGGCCCAATGTCAGTTCTATGTTACCTGAATTCAGGGATGTCTGAATAAATGGTTGAAGCCGTGTGTCAGCAAACATGGGAAATGATGCAACTGTATCTATCCCTCACTATGTCAGAATGGACAAAGATGTTCAATGGGGTCTAATGAAATATGAGATTACAGAATCAAGAGTAACTTTTAACCCAAGAAACAAATCAAATGAGCCCCTGCAAACCCAGGTCAGTTTTAGGTGATGCGCAGGAACGCTGAAGTATAACACAACATCTCTTTATCCACCAAAATGGTCCAAGGAAGGAAAGTAATATTAAATATCTTGGGTTCCAACATTCCCAGGACTTGGGACTCCAGCCTAAGTTTTCATCCAGGCAGGGTCTTGAACTTGTTTTTAAAGATGATAACAAAAAATTGGCCTGATTTTTAAAATATCAACTCCAGTGGCTCTGGGGGCCTGAAAAAACAACCCATTTCCACTGAGGAGACAAAATAGCAATGCATTTAAAGACTCCCAATCACTGGAATTGAAGGCATCTCCAGCTGCTCTGGACAATTTTAGCTCAATACTTGCCCAAATAAATCAGGGTTATGCTTCTATCCCTTCAAGGAGATAATGTTCTGTAATATTACGGCATTGGTGGCTGTTGTCTCGGCTGTCAGGAGAGCTGACAAAACTGGCACTGCCCAGCCTGGAGCTGCTGCAGGGACAGTCTCCACATCTCATGCTTTTGCCTCTTTTCTTGGGCCTGCCCTGACAAAATACTTCAGTTGAGGTTCTATGTGTGTTTAAAGTGCTGGGTTTGACCTTGGCTTGGAAAAATGCTGTAATTCATCAGTCAGTCATGTTTATTCTAACTCCTGGTTTCCCAAATTCCCTGATGTAGCTGTGCAGGCACCGCAGACACTGAGCTGTGTCCTGTGTGTACCACCGCCATACACAGCCCACAGGGCTGTCAGAAAGAACTTTGGGGACTCCTGATTTCAGTGGCAATAACTCATGTTTCCCCTTCTGTTAAGACCAAATTAATACTGCAGTGTGATACTGCACTGAAAGGGAATGCCCATTCCAGGGTGTGGGGAAAGGATTTTTATAAACTCAGGGCAAGAGAAAGGAAAAGCTGACTCGGTCACCAAACCAATTAACAAACAGCTGTAGCATGATACCTGAGACAGAGAATGCAGCCAAAGTGCTACATTTTTTCCTGGACCTACTTGTCTGTGTTGCAATTTACCAAATTTGACTTTCCAGACATTGTAGGACTTACAGTCAGGAAGCAAATTTTTCAAAAGCTCCTTATTTTCTTAATAGCCTGAATAGCTCCACTTTACTGTTCTGAACTGAACAGCCTAAGCAGGGCAGTGCAGGTGCCATGAAAAGATGTCTGCTTATCCCCACTATCCTCCTTGGAGCTCCTCACCACCACACCTGAAGCAGTTCTGATACTTGATATTTGCCTCTGTTACTTTAGATATTTCAGAGCAGTGCAGGCATATTATATCCCATTTTCAGTATAACTTAAGGCAAACAGACAGACAGAGATACAAGATTCATAGGCACTGGAGGCAGCTCTCCATAATTCAAAACTTCAATTTTGAAGTTTTCTCCATTTAATTTAAAAAAAGAACAGATAAGAAGCATTATCAAAGCAGAAGGAAGCATGGGAATGAGTGTATTGTCTTAGTCCCTAATTTCATATTGTCCTGGAATACAAAATAAAGATCAGGTTTATTAAATTTACAGACTAGTAGAGATTGTGATAATTTAGGAAGATGTGCTCAGAACTCATACTGATCTTGACAAATGAGAGATTTTGTCTGGAAATAAAAGATGCTATTGAAAAGAACAAGATAGATTTCCTCTACCTAGGAAGAATTTTAAGGTACATTAAAGCCAGTGTGGGCAACAATTCAGCAAAAGGTGCTCTAAGGACTATTATGGAGCCTTAGCTGAACATATGTCATATTAATGAGTAAAATCAGCCACGTATTATGATATAGAAACTGTTCTGTAGGAGGCACGAAGTTGGTCTTCTGCTCTTGTACTGATACTGAAAACACCCCAGCTGATGCTTTAGATCTGATTTCAGGCACTAAGTGTCAGCTGGAATACCCAGAAGAGAACAGGGAAAATGACACAAGATCTAGAAACAGGTCCTAAAGGTGCTAAATTTCTTGCACAGGGACTTGAACAGATACAGGGAAACTACTGGGAGAGGCTTCATAAAAGAGTGCTGGGGCGGGCTGAGGAGCATCTCTTGTAGATCTTGGTAGAAACAGAAAATAAAAAAGAAATAAATGCAATAAATTCTGGGAAGACTCAGGTAAGACATTAGGAGAACCAGTTTCAGCAGTCAGGACAACGTCTCCGTGGGAATGGCTGAACCTCCATCCATTCATGGAGACTGGAAAGGCTTCCACAGCACTGCTGGCAGTGCCCAAACAGGAACAGAGGAGACCAGCTGAACTTCTGGTGCTCGTCTTCTGGACAGAAACTGAGTCATGACTGAAGACACACGTGGGATTAAACCTTGTTCTTCTTAATCGTGGGGGCTGGTGTGGAAGAAGGGAAGCAGACCCCAAAAGAATAATTAGTGCCCGAGCTCCTCTCCTGTACCAACACGCACAGTGTACACACACCTGTAACCAGACACCATCCCTTGTCTGGGGAACTGACCTCAGGATGGAAAGTCTCAGGTGAAACACAGACATCAGGGTCACCCTTAAGTTACTTGTTTTACTTAAATACCAGAAACCTGGCTCGAATGATTCATGGATGTCTTGTGATTCTGAATATTTTCATACCATTGCCATGGCAACCTGATGTGATAGAGCAGGGGATATAAAAGTCACAGAGATCTGACTAAAAAGATGTTGAGGCGTTTTTTAAGGGAAGTAAAAACGGTGAAAACACAATCTAAAATACATTAAATGCAAAATGTACACCTGCAATGTCATATACATTCTGAAATGTAACAAACTGAGCCTGTGAAAGCACTAAGGACATATTCCTCTGCTACTGAATACAGATGTAGATTTTAGTTCTCAGTGTTAACACTGATGCCAGTTCAGTAATAACTGGCTGAAGTCAAAAAAAAGCATCTTTGAAAAGCAGAATGGCTGCTGGGTTTTGATCACCTTTACCACAGAAGTCTTCACCCATCCTTCACCCTCTGAGTTATAAGCATTATTCTTACTACTCAGCCCATCTTAGAATGTCTTGCTTGCTTTTAAGGATTAATATTTGATTTAACCTCTCAACTTCCTCAAGATGACTCTTTCTTTAAACTTCAGTATTTATAAAAAAATTGCTTTAGCTTTTTTTCCTTTTTCTTTCCCTTTCTTTTGCATCATTACTCATTTTAGAAGCAGATGCTGCAGTAAGACATGTGAGATTGAGCACACTTCAGAATATTAATGGTGAAACATTTCCTTTTAATGTCTTAATCACTGTCTTCTGAGGCTCCGGCTGCTTCATTTTGGATTTAAGAACTGAATTCCAGTTAGCTAGTTTGTGTAAGAGGTACCAAAAGTACTACTGAGTTTCAATTTCTCTAATCCATCATTTTATTTTCATTTCTTTGAAATACAAAACATAGGCGCAGTTTACTTCCAAATGTACCTTTTGACCTTGGCCTGATCAGACCAATTATTTCATAGCTACCGTGCCCTTCCATTCTCTCCCAGTTCTGAAGTGGTTTTGCATCTGGGTACTTAATTTCAGTCGTAAACCAACGTTTAGTTGGGTCAGAAGGTGGAGCCAGTCCAGGCAGGGACACAAGACCTTCCATTGCCTTAGATTTCACGTATCCTTTGTCCTGTGAGAAGAGTCGTAGTTAAAGAGGGGAAGGAAAAGAGTAGGAATGGCCTGGTTTGGACTCACAGATCCCCTTCAGGTCTGCATCAGAGTGACAGAAGGATGGAGAGCTGGTCCTGCTTCTGCACTAATGACACAGCAGGCAGCTAAAGCTGAGTTTCCCTTTCAATGCTCAGTCACTTAGAAATAAGTAGTGCAGTGCCAAATGTATTGAAGTGGTGGCATGACAAGCCTCTTATCTACCAGACACTTTTCTTGGGAAGGATGGAATTCCCTCAGGAGATAACTTCCCCCTCGCCCCTTTTCCAGATGGCTCCATCCCCTCTCTGATGTGCCTTGGGGCTGCAATGAATTAAACACCAACATGTTATGCATGAATTTGCTCAAGGAGTTCCTTGTCTGTTCATCAGTGATGGTTAATTGACCAAGAAATTTCATCTCTATATCAAAAAAGCTCATATTAAAAATATTTTTTCTGGAAAAGTTTTAAATTATAAAATACTAATTCTAGGATGACTTTTTGACTTATAAGGTTAGTTCACTTTTGCTGTGAAACAATCCCAACTGCTTTAAAAATAAAATCTGAGTTTGCAAAAATTCTTCAACAATGTCACGAAAAGAACTCAGGCTGTACAGACTGTTTTCTAAGAGATGTTTTTGGTAACAATCTATTTTTAATGGGCACAATATTATCATATTATTACATAAACTGATGTGAATCTTTTGCTTTGGCAGAAGAAGGATATGATGAATCCCACTGAGCTTCCGGAAGCTTTCAGGATCACTCAGAGGAAGCAAGAAGCTCCTTGAAGATCTGCCTACTGCTTTTGTACTTTTGAGGGCATTATATTATTTAACAGTTTCCTTTACTGAGTTCAGAGCAGAGATACATCCATACTACTGCATTTCCTGTTCCCACCTTTCCTGACACACAGGACAAAAACACGCTCCTCCTGGCCTTCTGTGTCCCAAAGCCAACCTGATTACCTGGAATTTCCATTTCAGGAGCCCTTCAGGAATACTCCTGAAGAAATGGACAGGAATGCTCCATTCACCAGCTCTCCTACAGGAGCAAACAAATCCCCAGATGCCTACACAAATCTCTTCTGCAGCTAAGAAAAGCACCAACAAATCCAGAACACTTCCTACATAACATAGTCTTGGAATTATTACAAAGCTTTCAATTCTGCCTTGATTTAACAAGTTTATCTAGTTGATCACAACCCCATGTCTAGAATGTTCTCTTTTCTAATATGTCAGAGCAGGCATCTTTTCTATGGCTCCAAATGGGAACAGGGAGGAAAGCAGCTCCAAGTGGAAGTGTACAAAGCCAGGAGCAGACCAGTGTGCACAGCCAGAAGCAGTATTTTCTCACTGAACTGCCTCTAGTCATGAAACATTTCCGTAAGTTACCATAGTACTGCAACCATATTGATGGCTGCCTGCCTTCCTGACCCTGTCCTGTCTCCTGCAGGGTCACTGGAGCTGTGCTGTCTCACTGGAGTGGAGCTCCAGCTTTGGCACGAGCCTTTCCCCGTATCCTCTGCAGCCCTGGCTGCTCAGTGTCAGCCTCAGTTGTGCCAGCCTTACCCACATTAAAGCAAAGTGCTCTCACAGGTGGATCGAAGTACAACAGCAGAACAGACTCTGGACTGGGACCCCGGTGTGTTGACAAAAGGTCCAGGAAATGTCCTGGCAGATGCAGGAGAATACTCCTGCATTATGGCAATTCAATTTTCCTGATGAGGCCATTGCAACCACATCCACGCAGAGCAGCCCAGCTGGCTGCAATATCCCATCCTCTGCCATTAGGAAAGTGCCAAAACAGTCCTCTTGGGCTGTGGACTCTCCTTCACTTCCATACAGACCTCTAGGACTCACAGAGTGTCAGCTGGAGGATGGCACATTGGGACCGGTTTCTTTAGTCCTCTCTATTCTTAACTGAATAAGTCCAGTGCTGTAAGCTGAATTTTCCTTTTTTTAAATACAATCAGATGAAAATTTTTAGAGAATATTTCCAAAGCTGGTTTTTTAGAGAAAAATAAATCAACAACATTGTTCTTTTGTGTGCTTCAGTGGGAGAACGTTGCTACCACTAGCTGTGCGTGAGCAGGCAGTGACTTGAATAATGGGGCATTGCTGTACTGCTGTACATTACTGTCAAGAAGCCACTATTGGACCAGTGTACCCCACCAGTCCTTCCAAGGGCCTCAGAAAAGCTCAGAGCACTTTATGAATTTGAGACTTGCCTTTAGCCCAGAATGAGTAGGGTGAGTATGAATTAAACATAGACTTTTCCCAAACTGCACCAATGCACTGTATCTGACAAATGGGGTAGCAGACCTGTCAGTTGGACATTTCAGCAAAACACTCTTGTTATGTCCTCATAAAATCGTTTTTTGTGGTAAATGAACTTATTAGAGATATATTCTGCAATGTTTTCTCAGTTTATTCCCATTTCATTTCTTATTCATACTAGATTTATAGCATATGTAACCCATACATCACCTGTATAATTTATATTTATATATTTTATATTTATAGCAAAATTTTAAGGAGCTAAAGTACATTCTCTACATAACTCCTATCTCTCAGTATCCCCCCAGTTCCCTTCATCTCAATTTTTAACAGTACTATAAGGCTAAAACAATATGGGAGCATCTGGCTGGATAGGTTTTTGAAGCAAATAGCAAACTAGGTTTAGCTTAGGACTTGTAGGGTGCTGCCAGAAGGTGAAGGGTGCACTGCTGTCCTCAGGCACGAACGGACTGAATTTTCACTGTAGGGGGAATTTCCAGTTGCAGAAATCCCAAGAAGCTCGGGCTGATTACAATTTGTTTGTTGTGCTTGACACCACAGGATAAATGAAAAGCTTTCTTGGAAGGATACCCATTCCCCCTGGCATAGCATTTGTTTAATGATGTTCACAGTTATCTTTACAGCAGAGCTACTGGCTTATTATGGGCTATCACTGAGCTTGTGGTGCCATGTCTCTCCCAAGAAATCACCAACATTGATTCAGACTGCAAGGAAATCAAGCTGTGTAACTGGGCTTTGTAGGGAGTCGCACCAAGTGCCCCCACGTGAGGAATGAAGCTGGGGACACTCCTCTGTCCCCCAGAGCACACGTCACTGTGCAGGCCCCCGGGAAAGGAGGAAGACAGGCCTTTCACACAGACGTGTCCACGGCCACTGGCACATCGTTTTCACTTGTCTCCAAAGATGTTTCCAGCAGGAAGGACTCCATCAAACCTCACAGAGGAAAATCCCACAGAAAGGATAGGATAGCACCCAAGAGCCTTTGTTAAACTCACACTCTGTTTTGACAGTGACACGGGACTTCTTTGTTTCACAAACCAATTACTAGTCCACCTTCGTGGCAGAAGAAAAGAAGGGGAGGTTTTCTATATACAACATAAAAAACCCTAAGCATTTAAGAATATTGTAAAATGATACTAAATTTAGAACATTCTGTGCCATCCACGCAGAAAGTTCTCAGAGAAGGTTAAATGTAATCTATGAGCACCAAGAATCAAAGTGATAAACAGGTAGATGTTGGAACTGTTGACTGGAGCACACAAACAAAAACACCTTGGAGTCTGACCGGTCTTTCCCTGCCTGAAATAGCTGTAATGCCCTTGAAACAGGTGTCCCAGAAATGATAAGACAAGCTGCAAGAACCCTGAGGAATATCACACTCTGAAAACCTGTGATCACTAGATTACAGGGGATTTAAACAGTTCAAGATAGTATGAGGAATAAATCACTGTTGGAATGCTTAAGATGGCCACTGCGCAGATCAGTGCCATGGATCACAATATTAAAGGAAACTAGAAACCAATTTCTAAAGCAGCGCATCTATTAAAAATTCCTACCACATTCCATGTTGTGCAGTAAGTCTTTTAGCCTTTAAAAAATGACCTTAATTTTTGCCCCAGTGTAGCAACTTTTCAGGGCTTGTCTGACTATTTGTGTCATGAAACAACCTGTCTCCACTTCCAGTTCAACATTGCACTGAAAAAACAAGCAACATATTTTCCATTGCAGCTAGAGATTAAGTTTACTGCGTGAATCTTTTATTATTTACTTTTATTTTACCAGATTTAATTGTTTTAATTTTGCCAGAGTACTTTTTTTTTGGCCAGTTCTTACCTTTTTTCATAAGCTTTCTGACTTCTGATTGTGATTTGTTTGCTGATCAATCCGTCTCTCCACTCCCTACAGGCTCTCTGCATAACTGTAACACTCTTCTCTTGAGCAGTCATTCACCCAGTAGGTTTAAAAGCATTTCCTGCAAGGAATTCAAAAGTTTGCAAAGATGGCTCTGGGAAGCTCTGCATTTTTGAATAATAACAGCAACCTGAAAACCATCAAGCCTCATTGACAGCGAAGGGTTTGAGCCCTTCAGCACAGCTGAATTCCCTGACAAGCTCCCGGAATTTCTCAAAGCTTGCCCTTTTGAAATAATTAAAAAAATGGCATTAGTAACCCATTTGGTTTCTTTTTCTATTAATTTTAATTAAATCAGGGTCACTCAATCCAGAGTCACTTCCCAGGTTCAGCTCTCCTCAGTAAGTTATCTCCTGCCATCCAGGCTGCACAATTCTACAGCGTGCTCTTGGTTCAATGGTTAGTAACAAGTGTGTCACTTGTCAGAAATCCATGGGCCTCCCCAAGACTGGCAGCATCTTGTCTCCAAGCTGTATGGAGGAAAATGAAGTTTTTGATCATTAATATTTCTCATCACAAATCACACCAAGCAAAATGTACCTGCAGCATTTCTTTGATTCGTATTGATGGTCTGGCTCATTTATAGTTAAATAGATAAAACACATTCTGATGTTGTGGTCTGGTGTGTACCAGTTGTGACTCCTGAGTCATAAACTGGAGGCAAAATATTCAGCAATAATTAGGAATAGACTCTCATCAGACCAAAAACATGGAATCTCCCATTCACATCAATATCTTTTCACTCTCACAGGTCCCTTAACCTTATCATAAATTTATGAGCACAGAGCAGGAAAATCATTGAGAAAACTACGGCTCTGAACTAATGTCACTATATTTCAGACAGGAAATGAACAAAATTACTCTCCGGGTGGATCAGACACATTTTTCCTATCACATGCAGAGAAAACATTCAAACAGACTCACACACAATAGCAAATTGTATTTGATTCCTCTGCACCAAAATGGTCTCTTGATACTTAGAAAATCTTCCAGAGCTTTGGTAGCAATCAAATGCTGTCACTAACAGCCAGTCACAGCACTGCTGAGAACAGATCCAAAATTGTACTGCAAACCCTGATGTCCCCTGGAAGAAACTTCTTAGGATAACACTTCTCCATGTGATTGAATTGCTAACGCAAGGCTTTCATATGATTAATTTAATGAATATTAAAACTGTGCTTTATTTTCCTCTAGTTCTCATTACTTTCATAATGAGAAATTCGCATGTATATGCATCTCTGTGTAGGATAATGTGCTCGGTATCATGACTTAGGACAGATAAAAAGGCAGACAGTGTGTTCATATCGCACTTGCCCAGGATCAGGACAAATATAATGGTCTGGATGTATAAGCAGGTCCAACATGGAAGGAAGCAGTGAAAAGCAAACCAAGAATCGCTTAAGAAAAAATGGACTAAAGGAAATGTGCGAACATACCAGAATCAGTGAAAACGTCCAAAAAAAGACCTGTGGCTACAGGAACAGTTATCTGTTCATATGGCCAGGAGGAGAGCTGATTAAGATGGAAGACTATTTAGTATCTATTATTTTGAATGAGATTTAAAGGTACTTATTAACCACCACTTCACTCCCTCCAAATCAATACAAACCAGCCTGTTGGGTAGCTTGTCGCCTCTGCCTTGTTTTGGAGTTAAGCTGCCTTTTGATACATGTTGTTTTTATTGGATTGTCAGTATTATTCAGCTCTGCATACCTAAGCAGGTTCTTTTAAATCTATTTGCATTTAATTGTAAGTACACAAATAAGTAAAGCTTAACTTTTTTTCTTAATTAAACTCCAAACAACAAATCATCATTAGTACGACACCCTGCAGGGACAGAGATTAGAGATACATAGCCAACCCTGAAAATCTGGTTTTGTGCCTACAATGCAATATTTACAAAACTATCAGAACAGTTTGTTAAAGAGGCAAGAATATGTTAACAAATTATGTAAGAGTAAATGCTTTATGCAGTTCCATGTTCTCCTCCCCAGGGAAAAAACTGCCTGTCAGGCAGCAGAAACAACCAGCAGTTACATTGCCAACATTCCTAATGAGAGCTGACCTTGAGCTCATCCTTCACTGACTCACGGATCAGCAGCACAGTCTGCTCCATGCTGGTGATTCTCCTTAGCCTGAACCATCCATCTCCAGCGTGCCCAGATTTGAGGTACATGTAGAACACACTTCTGCCAGCTCCAGGCACGTAGTCTTGTCTTGCTGATAGGCAAGTTTGGCCATCTGTGATTAGAAACAAATTCAGGGCAGGAACAAAAGGGTTTCAGATTTATTTTTACACGGTCTTTGCTTGGAATGGTTCAAAGGGATGTATTCTACCTTTCAGTGTAGGAGAGGACAAATGTGAACCTTGGTCTGAGCATTTCAGAGTGACCAATGTAACAAAGACAGAGGAACAGTGTTTCCTGGCTCCTGGTGGTGAGGACACTGCTGGGCTGGGCCACAGCATCAGTGACTGCTTCACTAGACCTCATCTCTTAGGCCATGGGCTTGAGAGCGCCCAGCATGAGCTGCCCTGGTCCACGATTAGTTTCTGGGAACTAAAATAAAGACTAATGGATCGGCATAGCAGTATCGCCAATGTTCACACTGAATAACCATGAGTCACACCCTAAGGATTTCTGAGTATTTATTAAAGACTACAGTTCCTTTGTTTGTAATTGTCTTTTAAACCCTGAGTCATAGAGCTATAGGTCACATTTTGAAAGGTTCATTAGCAACTGTGATGTCTATGACCTTAATTATTTTTAATTTGTATTTATTTTTTGGAAAGCTGATATTTTTAAACAGCTAACGGTACCCATACTAGAGCTTTAAGGCAAAAAAGACATGTTATGAGTCATAACTCAGAATTCACAGAATCATAATCAATCACATTCACTAAAGTGAGGGAGTTGGCCTGCAAATAAAACCTCTGCCTGCTTTCGTGAGATGGAGGAAGGGAATGGGAGAGAGACAGGCAGATGGACAGAGATAGACCCTGTCTTGAGCCTGCTGCAGAGAGTCAGGGAGCTCAGAAATGCATCCCAGGATTTCCCTGTGAATGTTATAGTTGTGAACAGTCAGCTAATCGAGTCTGTTCCCCAGATTAGTCTCAACGTTGATTTGAGATTAACAATTCATGAAATAGCAATCTCTGCTGGTGACAATCACACATTCACTTTAAAGCAGACTTTTTCTTTCACTTTTCTGATACTCTAGAAATGCTTCTGGGTATTTAATTAAATGCTAATTAAAGAGTTTGAAGACCATGCCTGTCGCAGTGGATCAGCTTTTCCTTTGGGAGATCTTTTGCCATTATTGTTACAAGTTAAGTTGATTGAGGTGAGCTCTCAAGGTTCTCTCTTACTTTTTTCCCCCTTGAACCCCACCTCCTGCATTCTAGAGCTGAGAAGTCTCATCTCTTTAGTGCTGCATTATTCAGTACTGGTATCTGTAATCTTAGTTTTCACAATGACCTCCTTTGCTTCATTACTGCAGCTGACTCGTATAATTCATCATATTCTGTGTTTGCTCTTTCCTCCATTCTAATATTTTCTTTTCATTTTGCTGACTTCAGCTCCCTTCCCAGCTGCCCACCTGCACAGTGACCAACGGGTAGCCACTGTGCAGTTCTGCTCCCAGTGTTTGATCTGCCTGAAGGCCTGTGAACAGCACCCTTTGAATTAAAAGTGTATTATCTTAAGGCATGCTGGGTTATCCAGAACAAAAAGAGTTTCTGTCTAGGGAGATCAGACATTAGGTGACACATTGTTCATCTGATTTTACCTGTACTTTAGTGATCTAGTCAAGTCAGGAAGCCATTTATCATCTATCCATTCTGTATAGATTTATGCCACTGGTAGCCACAACTCTTTTTCAGGCCTTGTGACTGCTGCCCTTATATCAAATAAAACTTCTGAAGTCTTTGGCATTTGCCAATTTTTCCATGGAAAATTACAGAAATTATATTACAAAGATGGATGTGTTCATAAGATTTTCTTTTTATTTCGCCCATTAACTAAACAAAAACAATGTTTAATTCATTCACAATCAATTAAGAAGGGTTTTGAAATTTTTTTTAATTAATTTGAAAAATAAGAGAAAGTTAAACGTTTTTCTTAGCCAGCAGATTCCATGAAAATAATAGGTTAACATACTGATATTATGGTTCACTGGTGAAAGAGCTACTGAAAACTTAACACGTGGCAGGAAAATTGTCACTGTACGTGGGTTTGCTCCTTAGTCCAAAGGTGCTATAGATAGATCAGGCAGCTGAAGGACCTGCTCCAACCCCGACTGCTCTCCCACTGGGAGAAGGACCCGAATATTGCCTGGGACAATGCACAAACCTATTCAGTCAATCTTGTTATTGCTGGACTACTACTAATGCACTGCTTTTTTGGGGCTGTTTGCTATGACTCTGACAAACATGTCAGTGGTAAACTTACCAAATATGTAAAAGAATGTATCGTTCGTCAGAAAGGCTATTATTGTCATTCTATCATCAGCCCTTATGGATCTTATCCTACAGATATCTAATCACCCAAGAATTGTTACTAAATTCCATTAATAATTTTAATTTCCGTTGCACTCAAGCATTTGCAAAATTGAACTACTTACTTGCAAAGATGGGGTGACTTCGAGCCTGAGCTGTTTTCCTCAATCCCTGAAGGTATGATGAAAACCTGGAGGATGAATGCATATATTCATAAAGTTTCCAAACAACACCACTCTTTAAAGTCTGAAAAATGTATCAGAAGGCAAGATTATAAGAAATTATTGTAAAATGATTGGAAGCAATCTAGTAAATGCAAGCTCTCTGTCAATAAGCAACTTCTTCAAAACAGGTGTTTGATCACAACTAAAGAAAAGTTAGGAATATTCTGACAGAAAAGCAAATGTTGTGGGATGTAGGAAAACCAGAGTAATCAATTCCCTGCATGTGGTACTTGTAAGATCTCAGCTGCAGACTGTGTCTACTTAAGCAATAGGTGGAATGACTGCAGAAAAATCCAAGGAACACAAGAATAATAAACAACCTGCAAACGTAAGATATAAGTCTGGTTTGAAGGAACTGAATTTATTTATTGTAGGGAGAAGAAGTGCAGCATAAAACTTCATGTACACAGCATGTGCAAAGTGCCCGAAAAGAAGAAAATAGGCTGTTCTTCCTGTCAACGCAGGATAAGATTAAAAAAACCCAAAGGCCTCTGGCTGGACAGGGAAGACAGCAGGGATTGCTAAGTACTGAAGCAGATGGCCCACATAGGCTATGAAATCATCCTCCAAATAACCTGTTTGGGTTTTTAAAGGAGAACTCATGAAGTAAAGGACAGCCTTTCTTCATATTAAGAAAAGCAAAAATAACACTACGACTGACACTGGAGTTGTATGTTGTGACAGAACACGATGCCAAGGTGTGTGTAGGTGTTGGGAAATATGGGACTGCACTTCACGAGGTCTCCACTGCAACTGCAGAGCTTTGTAGGCTCCACCCAGTTGTTCTGAAAAGATTACGTATACTTGGGACCAGAAAGCAAAATACAGATGTTTTTCTGTTGGTGTTTGCTGTGAATGGATAAATATTACCCGAATAGTGAGGCTGGACTGCAGAGACTGCATTGCTGTGTCCTCCAAGCCCCCTCAGTTCCCAGCCCATGCTCAGCTCAGTGCCTGAGCCCTCCCGACTGGCCAGAGGACAAGGTAAGCCTTTTAAGAAAACATATTAAGAACGTGATTTAGTAGGAACTGTTATTACTGCAAAAAAACCCCAAATGTTTTCCAGCTCATCGATGATTCTTAGCAATAAACACCTTGCTCTGACATGTGGCATCCAGTGAGTTGGGCAAAGCCTTATTTGTTCAGTGTCACCGATGGGGTGGGATTTGTCACTCTTGATCTCCCCCCTCTGCAGGTCAAGCTAGTAGAGAATACTCTGGCACTTTGCTTTAGGCTTCTTGTAAGCCATTATTACTTTGAACTGAAAAAGGAGACAACAACCTTTTTTCCTCTGTTATCTGGATAAAACGAGCCCAGTAAGAGAAACAAAAATTAAGTTCACCTTAAAAAATGCTTTGGGGGAATGGAAACTTTGATTCGAGGTGACAATTCTAATAATGTCTTTCCATTTTATTCGGAGTTTTCTTCAGGCTGTGGGAAAACAAATAAAAAAAGAAAATAAAATTATTTAGGTGGAGAGAAGATAGAGAAACTTTTTTTAAAAAGGGCACAAACCAGAGCTTGAAATCAAACAAAAATATGAAATTAAGTACACTTTAGATATATTTAATATTGAATAACAGTAATTAAACCTAGTAAACTTTTCATGCCATAGATTTTTAAGCAGTTACAAAGCAGGTTAAAGTTGTTAACTGCTTTTATAAGACCAGCATTTTCAGAGACAAGGATCAGAGCAGATTTTAAAGTTTGCCCTTACAGTACCAAATAACCCTTTTATTTCAATTATATATTATGCAATATTTATATAATGCACATCAGAAGAATAGAGTCAGACAATTAAACATGTTCTGAAAACTGTGTTTTCAGAAACTTACCTTTTCTGCACCACAGGCCAGACAGGGCCACTACTTTTCCTTGGAAAGGAAATCTGCTCTGGAGCCATCCAGTCCAAGCACCACTGGCTGAGTCATGGCTAAGGAAATGGGTACAGAAGGATTTTTGGCACAAGAGTCTGAGGCCACTCCACTTAGACATCCTTGTCCAATCCAAGGTGAATGCTGAAGGTCAAAGAGAAGGCAGGCATACCTCTCGATGTACAAATGTATTTTCACAGGACGACACGATGTTCGCAATTTTGTGTGTCCAGCAGAAGGAAGAAGTAAGCCCTTAAGGAGCAGGAAATTCAAGGCTCCCTTAGCCCAAGTGCTACCTTTTTAGCTTCTGTGTGTTTATTACTTTCAAACCTGATTGAAATGATGTACTATCCAATCTCCATACTTTATTATTTGGCCTTACATATCTTTCACTCAAGTGACTGACCCTAATTCCCTGCAGTCATTCTAATAATAAAAGAAGTCTGTTAATATGATTTCCTCCATAGATCATTTAGGATTCATCACACCTGGATAACATATATGATTTATGTTGTGCAAGTGGAAGAAGAAGCCTACAGTTCTGTTCAGAACTGAAATTTTCAGGCATCTTTAACAGTGCCTGATTATATCTTTATTATGCCAGTTGACCCATTTTGACTCCAGATCATCTGATGGAAAATGAGGTTTTGGTGAAACTGAAGAGTAGGAATTCAATATTATGTTATAATATTGGCTGGTCATAAGGCCCTTTCTTTATATAGGTCTGATTTCATGATAGTAAATTGGTTAATATACAAATGGGAAAGAAATGGGGTTCAATAGGGTTGAAACAGCAGAATTAAATCCTACTTCCATGGCATTTAATGAGGTCAGGATTTCATCTCTGTCCTTACATTTCCAAATCAAACTCCTAAAAATATTTAGTCCTGATGGAATGCTGGATCAGTTATAAGGACACAAAAGCCTCCTCAATACCTTGGAAAGATGCAGCTATGTTAAATTCAGGCTATGAATTCATTTTATAGGAAAGAAAACATTTACTGATAGGAAAAGTTTTGTACTTAATATAACAACATATAGCAAGATAATAAAACTTATGGAAGTAAAAGAGAAAACAGTGGAGATAGTGTGCAGGAAAAGATACTGTAAATCTAGAACTGGGAGGATGAAAAAGGTTCTGAAATGGGCAATTTTATCAGATCCTAAGGAAGAATAGGAATAATCCTGGCGGTTCTTGCTTATGAGCTACACTTCAAGTGTAATTTTCATTTCACATTAACCAGAAATGCATGTAGCAGCACGTGTTCTTATCTTTCACTGAATGTTGGAAATAGTTGAAAGATTTTCAAGCCATTAGGGAGGATGAAAAAGAAGATTAACAGTCTCACTTTTTGTCCAGTATCATGTTCAGTATTTTCACTGAAGTTATGCAGACTTCTGCATAAGAAGAGATCTAACTATCTTACAGCTGCAGCAACATTGCCTTTGCCCAAGTGGATCCTTTCTTTTGACATGTTCACTGATGCAGCCTGAGCTGCAGGTCATGGTTGGCATTTGCTGGCAGTGAAGTTCCCTTTTCACTGTCACAGACACACTCTCCAAGCCTCTGTTCCAGCTCACCATGTTTGTCTGCTTTGCAGAAACTACCTAGGGACAGTGGAAAGCACTAATAGGAAGTCAGTGGAAACACCTGATAATGCACTTTTGCTTACACCTTACTTTTCCAAACTTGTAAAATACCATAAGCACCAACAGTACAGTCTTCCTCTCAATATTTGGGATCCCTAAGAAATTAGGTTATAATACATGGCTTTGTGAGCAGTAGTAGATTTAGCCTCAGGCCCAAGTTATGTGCACATAAACTGGGAGGATAACAGTTGGAAAAAAACCCCCAAACACACAGCCTTGGATGTATTTTCAGATGCCAGAACTTCAGCTACTACTCAGTATCTGAGTTTCCAGGATCAAACCACGCACAGGCACACCCTGGACTGAGGGAGAAGAAAACTCTTCAGAAACAAGTCAAGGAATTAAATTATTCCTTTCACTAATTTGGTCTATTTTGGGGGAAGTCATATGGGGGTGTAAGGTAGTCATCACTAACCCCGAGTAATCAAGGCACCACAACAGCAGGACCTGCATTCTGTCACTTCTGACTTGCCAGGACACCACATTCTTTATTTCCAGTTTTCACTGGGAGATCTGTGCTCACCTGTGAATTACGATTCAGTTGTGCAGGTGTATTTTGTCATTTATTGTTTGAAAGGATGCACCTCAAACAGAAATAACAATTTCTGTGCAGTCTCACAGTTCACTTTATTAATCTTTGGCTCTCACTATACTATTTTTCTGCACCTTGCATTGCCTCCTTTATACTGGAATGCTTACAACAGCAGCTGTGGTTTTTAAAAGCCACACAATTGACAGGAAAACTGAAGGACTCTGGAAATGGGAAAAAATTACAATCTGTGGGTTGATTTTTTTGAAAGCCCACTGCAATAATCAAAGATGATAAATTAAGGAATATATGGTGTATGTGGTGTACTTATGGTGTATGTGGTGTATTTATAACAGAATATGAATTATGATTTAAGTACCTGGGAAGCCAGGAAAGTCCAGATTTCTGTATCCATTAAAGTATCTATTAAACCAGAGAACAACAACAATACTCCATGTGGGAAGTAAGGTTTTTATATGAATTTAAGTTTCACTGAGGTATTGAACCATAAATATACTTAAGACTAATTTGACCAAATAAAAAGAATTTCCAGATACAGACAGAGAGTCTTTGATGATAAAGCTGAACTACTTCTGTTTTTAACTTTCCCTACTTCAAAGTCAGTCCAACAGAAGAAGCTTTGAGGAAATTTTCTCCCTATGGTTTCTGGATTGGCTTACACATAAAATACTAATAGCCCACAGTGGAAATAAACCTCCCTATTAACTTCTTCCAATTAGGGCCAGCAAGATTTCTCTTTTATTGAGGATCCAGTTGCGTTTTCAGTTTGCTTCGATAGCTGTTTTAAGGGCCTTGTCTTTTAACTGCTGAGACATGGCCAGGTGAGATCCTGTAGCTGCAGCAGAGAGATCACAGACTCATGGTGACTGACACCCTCAGCAAATTCTGAATCTGGTGACCTTCAAGTGTGTTGGAAAGCCCATCTGTTGGGACAGGCTTTTGCCTGACAGGGAACCGCCTTTGTCTAATTTCAGTGTTATCCCTTTTGTCTGAACTGAAGAAAAATTAACTAAAGTTAATTTAACTAAAGGAAAGTTAACTAAAGGAAATTCTGTCTGCAGGCATATAGTGCTGTTCAGTGGGCAGCACTGTTTTCCTTAAGTCCTTGCCCCAAAAACCTCATGCAACACTGAATGTAGTGTGTGACTGTCTCTGCTGCTGACTGGAGACCCATGTAGCTAAAACTGTCTTCCTAAATGCAGGCCAAGGGAGAAATTTTGACAATTCCACCATCATTTCATTCTTTTAATAGCTTTACTATTGGCTGTCCCAATGCATTAATTTAGAATGAAGCTAAACTGAATTAGTCATATCTATAAAAGCTCTTCACGGTTGTACTTGTTATACTAAACTGAAGCACTTCCAGCTGGTATGGCAGCTTGAGAGGCTTTTTTGGTAGAAATGTCATGTAATTTACCAATGGGTACAAAAGAAGAGTTACTTCCAATTTGTTTTACAGGTATTATGACATCAGTGGCAAGTGCACCTCCTCAGGGAGGCTGGGAAAGATGCTGCTAATCCAGTTCCCACAGAACGCATGTTCAGCACCTTGCTGTACCCGCTGGATGTGGCAAGTGGAATGTTCCTCAGGCACCCCATCATGGAATGGGGTCCAGTAACTGTTCAGGCAAAGAAAATTTTGAATGTTGGAGAAATAAATACGAGAACTGATGCTAAACAGAATGAATGTTTAGAACTTCCAGTCACCAAACTACAAAGTTATACAAACAAAATGAAAGTGCAAAGACGGGCTGACAAGGAGCTGTACAGGAGACCATACAGCGGAACAGTAAAGGAGTTGGAAACTCCTGTGGTTGGGAAAAAATCTGTCTAAAAACAATAGTAATACATTGAATCAGTTCCACCATCAGATGCACCATATGGTCATACAAGCACTTGTCCAAAACAAGTGAGAAGGCACATGGAACAGGGATTAAATGAATGGGAGGACACTGTGTTCACACCTCTCAGGGACAGTGCTGCCTTTAAATGTTTGCAGAACAGCAGAATAACCAGACCATGACATTTCACCTCAGAAAAAGCAACCAAGGAGGGAGAGAAAGATGGCAAAAATAATAATTTCCTTACTGAGCTCCTTCACAAAATTTTGTAAAAATCATGAACTGAAGGTAACAAACTTATGCTTCACTTTATTCTTCAGGAATGGGTGTTGACCAGTTTACAATTAGCTGACAATCCCTTCTGGACCACTCGGGGAGTTCTTCAAACATTATCTTCTATTAATTCCAACGCATCAATTCCGCTACTGAACAACTTACCAAATACAGAAAGTGTTCATATACTCAGTCACAAAAATACTTTAAAGGAGTTGATTTTTTTTTTGTTAATTTGATCACCTCTGTGACTGGGAAAGAAAAAATGGTTTCAGTTTTTCTCTATAAAATTTGCTATTTTTGGTGAATATTTGCATCTTTTGATCTGCATCTTGTACTTTCAATACTTTTCTCTCTTGTAAGATTATAGGGAATGAAATTACAAACTGGAATGGATAACATGACATTTGTAACAGATACTATCTGCTAAATTCTTTCAAGTTCGAACACTGACAACTTTCTTTTATCTTTCCTCTACAGAGGGGTAGTTTACATTTAGAGTTCCATCCATAAAAATTCCATAGAATGCACAAAGGTGTTTTAAGCTGGAGCACATTTCTGATGCCTATTAAAATTGGAAGCTTACTTGTTCCTTCTTTCATTTATTACAGTGCTTTGTTTAGTTACAGATGGTATTAGCAGCAGTTTTTAATATCATCCTCATCCTAGAACAGGGCAAAGATAACAGTTCAGTTTTCCCAGGATCATTATGTCTCCAAAAGCTCAAAAGAGTCACATCAAAGCGGAAACATAAGTTAGAAAGAATTCATGATGAGTGATGATTAAAAAGCACTGATTCTCACAGAAGGCAACAATTAATGACAGTTCTAAATCTAGAACTGAGTCTTGAAACCCATTTTCCTTGTAGTGTTTCAGGGACATTTTTCTTCTTGAGGGAAAATAAAGTCACAGCCCATCTACAAGCCAGCACATAATCCTGTGGCTCTCAAAGAATATAAAATAAACAGCGCTAAATCTCCTCCAGTTTTTTTATCTTTCTTACTTAATTAAAAAATTTACTTCAAGCAAAAAATGTTAATAACTGAGGTTCTTCGGCCTATGAGAAATTACATAACTCAGGGAAACCCAGATGCAGAAAGTTTCAGAGTTGAACAACAGTTAAATTTGGATCACCAGAGATATCTTTAAATAAAACTAGTGAGAGAAAGATTAAGCTCTCCAAAGGGCTATTTCTGCTTGGTATGATTCATGCTGGAAACCAAGCCATTTTTAAATGAAATGAGGCCCAGCACAAAGCCAGCTCAGTCAGGCACCACCCTGCTGAAGGAAGGCTGGTCTTGGGGCACCTGGGAACGGCTCTTATTATCCCAACTGAAAAGGAGACAGGTGACTCTGTGCACACTGCATGTCACAGTCACAACACATCCACTGTACTGAAAGGTTCCATTAGCAGGAAGGATTCTTCATGTAATTGCAGAGTGGCTTAGTGCAAACAATTATTTCTGTTAGATTTGCCTGACAAGTCTTTAAAACCTGCTTTACTTTGAGATCCAGGGGCAAGTGTGGCTTAACATGGAAAAATGCTACAAGCAGCATTCAGAAGATCCAGCTGCAGAATGGTCCGTGCAAAGCTATACCAAGAGAATTGGTTGACAGTAGGAATAGAATTGTTTATCTAGGAGTTAGAAGATTTAAAACCACCTTATCTTGGTGTATCAACTAAGTCTCGGTTAGAACACCCCAGAGCACATGCACAGAAGTGCTGGACACGGCTTCCACTGCAGCAGACACATCTACCTGAATAGTTCTAGAGAAAAGATGAAGCGTGATCCAGAATTTACTCCCTTAGGGTAGTGCCACACCTTCACCTAAGTTAGAGCCAGTCTCACGCTCTGTGGATCTTAGTCCTAAACAAGCTGCAGACCTGAGCTGAATAAATAAATGCAAAAAAAGCAAAATGTTAGAGAGTAATATTTTGTTTCTTATGAAATCCCCAACATCACATTTCATGCTTCAATCTGTGTACAGTGAAAACAACTCACTAAAATAAATCAAATTTTCTTTCTAGAGAAAATCGGACAAATTCCAGGGTCACTTAAAAAAGCAAAAACGGAAAAGAAGAGAAAGAAAAAAAAGGAAGAAAAAAAAAAGAAAAAATTAAGAAAAAAGAAAAAGAGAGTAGGACTGTTACAGAGCACTGAGAGTAGGGTTGTATTCTCTTCTCATTCTATGTGAACAATTTTCAGCCTCTGCAAGCTTTCATAAATGAACAATTTTTACTCTGCCTTCACCTGTCTAGAGAGTTTATTTCACTCTCTGTTGAAAGGATAATTTGTATTAAACCATACAACCATTTTGTGCAATAGTAAGGCCTCCCCACCTCTTAGTTGAGGTTTCACACAACTACTCAGTGTCCCTCTCCACCCTCCTCTTTCGAATGAAAGACCCAGGTCCTGAAACCTCTCTCACAAAAGTGTGCAAGAACATATTCCTTAGCAACATGACTCACTCCAGTGTCTTGGCCTCATTAGTAAGCAAGGCAGATGCCCAGATACCAAAGCTGTCTGTAGCACATACATTTTTATGTAACATCTCATTATTTATATATAAATGGATAATGCCTTGCCTTGGGAATACAGCATCAATTTTCAGTAGAACATTAGTAAGATCCACTCATACTTGGAAGTGTCCTGTTTACTCTAGTCCACTTCATGGTTTTCTTCTTTAAATTTTGCCATGAATTATGCTTATTTAGAAGAAAATAACCTCCCGGTGGGATATTTTCCTCTGAATGCATTGCATATTCTAAAATGTCAATGGCAGAATCTCTTACGGTGTAGCAGTTGACAGTCTGCATACTTTAATCAAGCCAGAAAGTTTTAATTATACTGCTAGAGGCACCTCATTTACATTTATTTTCTTTAATAAAGACTCTATGAGAAATTAGGGAGGAAAAAAATAAAAAAGGTAGAGCCTGCAGTTCTCTGGAAAGAAAGAGGAGGGCACCCCTCTGTTTCTTAAACACAGCCAAATGTGAACATCAGCACCATCAAACAGTCGTAGAGTCTTTTAGCTTGGAAAAGATCAAGCCCGACCTTTAACCCAGCACTGGCAGATCCACCACTGAACCATGTCCCTCAGCACCACATCTACACTTCTTCTAAACACCTCCAGGGAGGGGAATCAACAGCTTCCCTGGATATCCTGTTCCAGAGCTTGGTAACCCTTTTGGTGAAGAAATTTTTCTTAATATCACAGAATCATAGAATATCTTGAGTCGTAAAGGACCCACGAGGATCATCGAGTCCAACCCTCAGCCCTGCACAGGCCCCAGCCCCAAGAGTCTCACCCTGTGCCCCAGAGGATCATCCAAACCCTCCCAGAGCTTTGGCAGCTTCGGGGCTGTGCCCACTGCCCTGGGGAGCCTGGTCAGTGCCAACCACCCTCTGGGGGAAGAACCCTCATTATCCAATTAGAAAACCTCCTCTGGCAGAACTTAAGGCCATTTCCTCTCATTTTCTTGATCTATCAGTTGTTACCCATGAGAAGAGACTGACCCCCACATCACTACAGCCTCCTTTCAGGTAGTTGGACAGAGTAAGAAGGTCACCGGAGTTCCGGGGGACAACGCCTGCCCCAGCCCTGCTGCCACAGTACTGCTGGAGCAATGGCTGACAGGATGCCATTGGCCCTTCTGGCCTCAGGGGCACAGTGCTGGCTCCTGTTCAGGCCCACACTCCCACGTGCTTTCCCTGCAGGCAGCTTTCCAGCCTGAGGTGCTGCAGGGAGTTGTTGTGACCCAAGTGCAGGACCCGGCACTTGCCCTTACTGAACCTTATATGGACCCAGCCTGCCCAGACTCCTCTGCAAAGCCGCCCTGCCCTCAGCAGATAACACTCCTGCCCAGCTTGGTGTCCTCTGCAACATGCCTGAGGGTGCTCTCAAACTCCTCTTCCAGAAAGGTGTTCAACAGGACCGGTCCCAGCACTGAGCCCTGGGGGCCACCACTGTGACCAGCCACCCTCTGGATGAAGCCCCACTCCCTGGGGACCATCCAGCCCTTGCTTTTCTCATTGAACAGGGCACCTGATGAAGCCAGGAACGGCCAATGATATAATTTGTTTTCTTTTACAGCAAGGAAGAGAAAATTGTATGTTTGATACTATTAATTATAATGCTTTGGGATACTGTAACTGTTCTAACAATAGCAGGATCTTCAAATAAAATTCTCCTCCCTCCCCAATTCCCTTTTTCCTGTCTTCTGGCATGCAGCACTGGGAGCGGGTAGCCCTGTGCAGTTGGAACTGTGCACCTGAACAAATACAGCTGTAAGAACAGCATGTGTCTTGCCCTATTTAAGCTCACCTTGAACAATGTCAAGGCAGGGGATTTTAGCTTGGGAAATGGAGCATCAAGTATAAGGCCTTATCAGATGTCTGCTTTGGGAAAGAAAGGCCCCATAATAAAATATCTGTTGGCCTTTGAAATCGATTAAAGAAATAAAAAGCAGAAGGACTCTGCTGTCATCTATTGAAACAGTTTTCTCCTCATCTTAGAAAAATATAAGCATAATTTCTCATCAAAATTTATTTCAGATTTAAATGTTATCCTATCCTCATTTGAGTCACTGTGTCACCTACTGTTGAATAACATTTTTATATCTATTTTATGAAATATATGGAACTAAGGATCTACTTTTGATGGCCTGTACTTTTAGGGCTGAGTTCATAATTTGCCTTATGGTGGGGTTTTTTTTGAGCATGAGCTCATCAGCCACAGGGTTCCTGACTTCATTCCAAATCAGGTAGCTCTTTCTCTACAAATTCTCTTTAATCTTCATTTGGATTCCCTGTATTTCTCTCCATAGTCTGAAAGTACTATTTATGTAGCATTACTGTTACAAGTTTTCCTCATTCTTTCCACGCCATAGGTGGTAGCACTCTAAGAGTGAGAAAAACAATCTCTGTGCCATGAGCAGTGGCTGGAAGTTACAGATGAAAGATACATCTACAGGACCGTTAATGTATGGCCCAGCAGCAGAGGAACACACATTATGTTTAAAATTGCACTGAAATACCACATCGGGTCTCTTCGCAGTTGTCTTGTTTGACTGAGCAAATAAATACAGCACATATAAAATGTTTTAATCACCCCCAAACAGATATACCAGCTTGAAGAGGGATTTAAATGTCTAATACATAAATTACATGGGGTTTAAACTCCTAGATGCAAAGACACAGCATTGAAATTATGCCCTTGGATTACATGGCCTCTAGGTAGCACATAAACTGAAGGGGAAGTTCAATAAGAAGTTCTTCAGATAAAAAAATCTCAGCTTCTCTAAATGATGTCAAACAATGAATTCCTGAAAGAGTTATATGTTGTGTACCTCCCTGCAGATGAACAGCCTAAGCATTTCTCTGCCTACCCTCCTTGCAGGTTTCAAAAGCATACTGCAAACTCATTTCCTCTTAAAAAATCAACCAACCAACCAACCAAAGCTCTCCCCACCAAAACAAACAAACAAACAAACCCCAACCCAATCAACAAAAACAAACCCATAAACTGGTTTCTTTCTCAAAATGACCAGGAAAAGAGTGAGATTTTCCTTCCCCTTGCTTTTAGACAAAAACTCCCCCACTGGCGTAGTGGCCCAGGCTCTTTTCTCTTTCTGTCTTTAAAGTGGTGTTGAAACCTATGGAAGTACCACCTAGGAAAAATGATCAGGTGCAAAGGCAGAGGTGCTTTCAAGCTTCCTGTGGAGGCACTTTCCATATAAGAATCCAGGCACTACTTGCTGGGGAGAGAGGAAAGGTTGAGCACTTCTCCCTGATCTATGAACAACAGCAGGCAATGGGGAAGATGGATTCCTAGGCTGACCCACAGAACGGAAGGACAAATGTGATTCAAACCAGGAAGGAAGACAACTGAAGGAAAAGGGATCCTTCATGAAATGTTATCCATGTCCCTTCCTTTTCCCTTCTGTTCAAATGGAGCCCATTCTCCAGCTCAGGCTGACTCCAGAACAGGGACAGTACTGACAGTGCAGTGCCTGCTATGTAACAGTAGGTTTACAGCTGGTCCTATCTGGAACACAGGTGTCCCCCTTTAATATTTTTCTGGTTCGACAGACAGCATAATAATTTTTTGGAGATAATCCACAACCATTTTATAAAGAGAATTGTACATCTTCTCTGCCACTAATTATAGTAATCATCTTCCTTAATAAGAAGCCAAGGGCTTGCGCCAGAGCAACTAATTTTGCTTTTACTCCCAACTCCAAATTGCTACTACATTGCCCAACCTTCTAACAATTAAAATTGTCTAAATATTTAGTTAGACTTTAAGGCAGAGGAAGTAATCATATTTTCTTCAAGATGTAAAAATAGGTTCCTCAATGTAGATTGTTAAGCAACACTGGATTCAAGTGTGAAGCAGAAGAACAAACTACATCTTGAGGTCTTTCTCAGGAGAGAGGGTGACAGTTATTTTGTAATGCCATGTTTACAAGAAAATAATCCTTTTGGTGATAAAGTACCTTAAAAACACGGGTTATGTCAGGGACAACATTTTTAAAGCAGCCCTTAATATTATTTCAGTTTTGAGATAAGGACTAAACAAGGCAGCTATGCCAGCAGTGTAATTCAGTGTCAAAAATGGTCTGAATGTGTTTGAAATTAATGCTCACTAGTCTGAGAGCCAAAGAAATGAAACAATGGGAGTAAAGTGATGATGGATTCTATGATTCTATGATTCTATATACTTGGTAAAAAAAAGTGAAATAATGGCATTTAACAATCAGTGACATTCAGAATATTCTCATAGAGATGTCACGACTGATCTGAAAATTAGTTATGATATTGAAAACTACAGCATATGTAGGAATATGTCAAAAGTTTGATATTGTTTAGAGAAATTTAAATAATGGTAATATAAAATACTGCATAATTATTGTCTCCTGTACATTCCTCATGCGATTTCCTGTATTCTTTAGAATAAATATATTTAGTCTGTCCTCGAGGCATCAGGTAAGAAATGTTAGTTTAATTCTGTTCCATATTTCACCAATTATAAAGGGTTTTGTGGGTTAAAATTATTTATATCTATGCGAAAAAGACATTTTCAAGTGGTATTGAATTTATTGCCTCTGCATAGACTATGGCAAAGGGCTGAATTCTCTTTAGCTGGCTTGAGCTACATTTCTCTGTTATCTGGGCTGGGAATTTAAGTTTTGCCCTCAGAAATTCGTGGTTAGAATCAGTGTGGGGCTGATCTGGCTCAGACAACCAAATGACAGTCTCGCCCAATCCCTTTACCAGCTGAAGGACCGGCAGCTTTCAAGGTTTACAGTCTGACCAGATACATTGCATACCTACCTTTCTCTGCCCCCCCCCAACAGTTTAGAGAGAAAAGAATTGTTCTTGAACACTAGACATGTGATTGCCTTAAAATGATAACGATTTTGCATGTCACCACCATGCCTTGTTTTGTTCCCAGTGCAAATTGAGAGGGCAACGAGAGAGGGGGTTTCTTCATGACCGTACAACATCTCCATATCATTTCCATGCTCTTCACTGGAAATACCAAATGTCAAAATGGTGAACTTACTGGGTTGTAATGGAACTTCAGTTCTCTGTTTCTTCATAGCCTTACTGTCCTGAAGTGTTCTTGGGAGATTAGGATAACCTTGAGAACAAAAGAAAAAGCAGAAGTAATTTATTGTAAGCAGTACAACCACCGAGGGTTTTATGTTGATAAGGGAATAGCCCTGGAACATGACAAATGCAAATAAGGAAGCAGTAATGTACTGCATGTTTAAGAATGGCTTATATAATAGGGAAGTACTGGGGAAATGATTTCACATCTAGCATGGCAGCTTTTGATATATTCTGCAAACTCCAAAATGCCACTCTTGGAGATGAATCACTGCTCTCCGTCAATACATAAATACATTCATACATACACATTGGGAAAAATTGTTAATAAGAACATGTAGAATTGATTGGAAAAAACTATATATTTTAAAGACTGTATGCTTATGGGATGAATTTTAAGTCAGATTGCCAGCTCAAAATATGTTTCAAATTACTGCAACCAAGGTTTAAACAACACAAGATATTTATGAGGTCATTAGAAAGGTAATCATCAGAACAATATAAGTAGAGGTAAGTAACTTCAAAAACATTCAGAAAACAATGCCTCACAAATCAAATGAAGATATAAAATTAAAAGGGGAAAATATGATTGTTAGTAGCTCAGGGTTTTACTTGGAATACAACTCTTTTTCGCTCATGCTCCACTGAAAGCATTTCAGATCTTCCAAGATTTTAGTGTGGCATCTTTAGATGTTCACGTAGCTAATGGTCAGAAGGGTTCTAGTCCATCCAAAGCGGTGTTAAGCAAGCAGGAATTAACAAAGAAAAATGAATTCAATATTGGTTTTGCATCCTTTCACCCAAAGGTCTCCCTCTGCCTCCAGCTGACGCTGCCCTGGGCTGTGCTGCTCTCTGCCTGTACAACATGTTGACATGCAAGGAAGCAATTCTCTAGAAACACACTTGAAGCTTCCACTGGTTTCCCTGTTACAAAAATCTGCAGACTGTCAAATAACTCCCCCGGGGTGCTTTCTTCTTTAAAAGTTTTAGATCTAGAAGGTTCTCCTTTCCCCTTGCTCATCTGGAGAGGGATGCCACTGCAGAACACTTACATGGAAAGGTACCGCAGTATTCTGTCACTTCCTCAAGTGAGCTACCTACCAGAAATAAGAGACATTTAAAAGGAACAAAAGGCAGCAAAATGCCTTTCAGTAGGTTATGAACAAGGATTGAGTGTCATTAAAGCCAAACATACAGAGAAACTCTATCAGAAGTCAAATGTTTCGCTCACTTGATAGAAGTGTCACAGAAGAAACATGTATTTGAATTTCTGTGTCTGTCAGTGACACTTTCCACAGTGACACGTGAACATCTCATCCACAGCAGTCAGCTGAAAATCACGACACTCCCCCTGCAAACTCAGAAAGGAATTGAGAGTGAATATTTAATAAATAGAAGCTGAGGAAAACAAAGCAATTATGGATCTGCTCTTCCAATACACTAAAGGCTAATTGCTCGAGAATTTTGCTTGAACTGAGGAGAGAAGTATTTGTCAAAGCAAGAAGCCATTTTTCAGCATCTTGGACAGAAGAAGTTGTACTTCTGTAGCTACCCCACGTGCTTCTGTTTGGAAGTCAGTCTGGTTTATCCCATATTATCCCTAGAGCTGCTATGCTCAAATCCATGGTTCAGCTACTGGCATTTCTCAGAAAGTAAGATTGAAATCTTTGATCTTATCTTTGCTCTAGTGACCAAAGATTTTATTTCTACTTCCCTAGGAGTAACAACTTTAAAACATTTTCATATCCCTATCTCTATTATTCAAATAATGCCAGATTTTCTGAATATTTTTTAATTAAAATTGCCTTTTGAGACCGGGTTGAGCTTTTCAATCAGAATAAAATCACATTTTCTTTAGCTTTCCACTTTGTATTTAACAGAGACTTTTTTCTCTTCAGTTACTACAATTATTTTTCCAAAGCTGATGCAGACTTGTACAGTGGACAAAGATATTGCTCTCTATTTTAGAGACTTTTACCTCAACTGTGAGGATGTTTTCTAGCAATACATCAATCAACAGTATAGAGACTTCATGGCCAAAGTGTTGTTACAAGGTGTTAATACACAAAGCATTCCAATGCAGAAGATATTAAACGAGGAAACATTTGTTGTTTCTCTCTCCTATTCCCAAATATCATTTGGGATGTAAATCTTTACCATGTATGAAGAACACAATTCTTTCATTCTCCTTTTCTTAAAACAGAAAGTATTCCTGTACACTTTCTGACCATTTTTGTCTGCAATCCCCTCACTTGGATGTAGTGAGACCCTGGAAATCTTTGATGCTTCTGGCTGAGGAGTGAAGTGTTCATTGAGATCAAAGACCATTAAAGTTCTGCACACTTCACTTACTCATTCTCTCTCCCTTTGGTTTTCCCTTGTTTGATACTGTTGGGGTCGTAGCTACAGCTCTGCTTGTTTTACAGGAGTGTTTGCAGTCAGGGTGGACGTGTGTGTGCTGGCTTTGAGGCTTGAGGGACTGGCAGAAAGGGACACGGAGCCTGGACATGAGGGCTGAAAAGGCAGGAAACCAACTTAACTATTGAATTCCTCTTTGTGCCGAGGTGAAGAAACTGGCCCTCCTTTAAAATGATTTTGGGGCAGGTCTGCGACCTGTTAAGTATTTTTCTACATTCCAGTCAAACATATTTCTGTACCCCAATCTCTGTGTAAGAAAGCCTATGTCGAACAAAGTGTGGCTATTGATATTTGTATCCCCCACACAGTCAGAGCACCCACACTAGCTAGCTCATTACTGAAATTGCTTTAGAATGCCTTCAGTATGAAAGGTGTTATTATAGTATCAAATTCTACTCTAGTCTGCATTTCAAATTCTTGATTAAAACAGCATTTTTGGCTAACAGGTTCTCTATTAACTTCTCACCTATATACTTTACCCTGAATAATTCTAAATGATTTGTTACAGTTAAGGAAGATTAAGGTTGGTTAGAATAACAGTCTGCTATTACTGCTTCAAACGAGATGTTTATTGCAACAGTGGATTCAATATTATCAAATATTGTATTCTATCAGCTACTGCCAGTGATAGAAGCTCCTAAACCTCTGTGGTGAGCGGGAGCCATAAGATTGGGCTTAGTATCATACACTGCTATCCGAAGTATATGTTCTTTGAATATATAAGAGAACAGAAGACAGAGAATTAATTTTGTCATTCATAGCAGAATGAAATTAAATTTTGCTTACTAAACTAAACACGCAAACATGCACAGACTGTCTTTGAAGTAATTATTTTATATAGCTAAAGTTTCAAAATATCCTGGCCCAATCCACACTTTTTTGGGGGAGGGCAGGGGAAGGAATCAGAATGACGGCCTTAATATATGTATGTCTATAAAGGCAACCACAAAGATGAAACTAAAAGAAATTAAAACAAGTTCTGGACACAGAAAACCATGGCCTATTTGTGTATTGGCTTCCATGGTTTAGCATCACTTGCTGTGGACAGAACCAGTTTGGTACTGAAGGAAACAATGCCAGAGACTGTTTGCCATGTTCCCCAAAAAGCAAAGTGTAAAAGCACTCACACAATATCAAGAGTTTGTGGTCAAGGGGCAGAGGCCCAATTTAACTCCTGAGGCTCTGAAACCACGAGCAGCTCTGTATCCATCAGGGTATGTCAATCCCTCAAGTGACTCAAATATGCAGTAAACTGATTAATCTAAATGCCTTTCTGACATCCTTACACAGAGGAAAAATTCTTTTTACTAGTTACACAGTTGATTTCCAAATAAAATCAAAGGTTAATTTTTAAAATCAAATATGTGAATTTTAAAGGGGATTCTCTTCCTTCTTGGGTAACACAGGTCCCCAGAGGAAAGAATTCCCAAAGCAGCAGGTACATGGGTACATCCCCAGCAGGGATGGCTGGGCCAGGGAACTGCAGCCCCAGGGATCCCCAGAGCGGGAAGGTGGAATTGCATCTGCACGGGTAAATGTCGGAGCCCGTGAGGGCAAATCTAGAGAAAGGAAATATTAGACATGCATTTAGCCTCGTTCAGAGCAACTACAAAGGCTGGGATAAGAAAATTCTTTGTTTGGCTCAGAATCAGTCTCTTGGCTGAACAGAAATTACCTTCAGAACAGGAAAAGGGATCTGTGCAAAAAGAAGAACCACGTGGACCCCGGTAGAATGTTCCAGTTTTTATAAACCTACATTTCTTAATGAAAAAATGTATCATCAGAATTCACTTCTGGGAAAAAAAAAATCTTTCATTTTACTTTTGTTTCAGTTGCAAGCTTTGTCACTATAATTATATTACTTGTTTCATAAGATAAAGCTCTTCTAGAAACTAGCAGTGTGTTTGCATTTCTATTAATTATTCCGTTTGCATGTTATCTTGAAAACACAGGGCTTGTATTACATTTCCTTTTGTCTACTGTTTATTTGGAAGGCGTAGGATTCAGTCTGTACAGCTACCTACGGAACTCTTAATAAGTAATTCAAATGTTTGGTTATTAAATGAAACTCAGATTCTCAATTCAATTTAGAATTCAGCATTTGCTCATTTCTCTGATTCAGTGTTCAGAATCAATTTGCTCTATGCTGACACCCTGTTTATTTTAACGCTCATCCTGAAAAAAGAGGTTTCTGAAACTGTATCTTTCAAATACAGATAAACCAAAATTTTTACAAATGTAACCAATGTCTTAATGGTTGCCTTCCTCCGACCACGAATTCCATATTCACACTCGTGGGGATCAGACACAAGCAACTGAGGTCTGATGTGACATCTGCCTTCGCACCCGCCTCGAGCCGGCAGATGTGAGAGCGGGGCAGGTGGACGCGGTTCCCCCGGCTCTGAACAGCCCCAGGCACTGACCCCGCAGGGCTCCACGGCCGCAGAGCATCAGCTGCAGCTTCACTGCCCGTGACTGGCCCGGCCCTGGCGGTGCCGACCCAGCGACATTGGCGCCGTCCTGCTGCAGAGGAGGCTCCCCCCTCCCAAAGGGAGAAGGACACAGCACGTCATCGGAATTTACACCCCGAGTTACCAGCAGCTTTCATTGAAGGCCAGAACTGGGCTAGAAATGGTTGAAACATCGATTCTGTTAAGACACCGGCCACTTGTGACACAAAGTGCATCTACAAAGAACGTAGGAACTGTCTGTTTTACGTGGTTGTTTGCACTGCTGAAAGTTGAATACTTGACTCCTAAAAGAAGCTAAAGATTTGAAGTCCTTATGTTATTCTTGAGTAGAGGTCAAAGTACACACAGTGTCGGTCTCGTTTTTACTCCACATTTTCTCCTTTCTCCCACTGAAATCTGGCAGGTTTTGAGGCCCTCAAGAAGTCATTTTGGGGCCTTCTGAGGACATAAGCTGCCATTGCTAGGAAAAGCAAAATGGAGATTTGTCAACCAGGATGGTATGGAAACACACTTTTTTCCTTGACTCCCTCTTGCTCTTGGGATGATATTTACACAATTGCATCTGCTTCACAAAGAAAGACCTGGAAATCTTGTATACAAATAGCACCTTCTACCTACTTCCCTTGTGTTAAACACTAGATAACCCTCCTTTCAGTATTTATTTCTTGAACTACCACCAGGAAAATAACATGACAGTGCAGATGCCTCTAATACTGTTAAAAAGCCTTTTTTCCTGGGCTTCATATTTTGTTACATTTCAAAGGGCAACTGGGAGACCCTTTGCAGCAGTAATGTAGAAATGGTGTTTCATAACGAACAAGTGTTTGCTTCTTGCTATAATAATAGGGAATAGATCTAAAAATTTCTTTCCTAAGTAAAACCAAGCCAAGTGAAGTAATTATTTTTAATTTTTACTAAAAATCTCCCCTCCCAACCTCAATTCCACACAAATTGCTTTTAAAAAACTATTATTTATACAATTTTCTACAGAGAATTCAGCATGATAGAAAGTTGAAGCACATGAGAGGAGAGGAGGAGACATCCCCACTTTAATTTTGGCAAAGTAAATTAATACTTCTTGGCATCATCATTCACTATTTCCTGAGGAAAAGAAACAGCTACGTAGTTTTTTTCTTTCCAAGTTTACCAAAATAATGAAAATCCCTAAGTGGTTATGAAGAAAAACAACTTACCCTGGTTGAAATATTAGTGAGGTGAGACTGCCCGGACGTAACAACAGAGATAATGTTTTCCAGGTACATTTCTACATTTATCCTTTTACAAGGTAAGCACAACCTCAGATTTTCAAACTGCTGTCTGATGTTGATATATGAGGTCTACATTCTCTCTCTCTAGGCTTTATTCTTTAGCCATTCAGCTATTTGCAAGTTACTCTCCACTTACACAAAACCTTAATTTTGTTCTGTTGATTTTCAGGCATCGTGGTCTTTCTTGAGAATACTCTGCTAAATCATATATGTGGCAGAGTTTTCTCTCCACTAGACTAATAAAGATTAGAGGCAAATAGAGCTCCTGTGATTAAATTTGCTTGTAAGAGGATAATAGATAATAAATCAGCAGCAATAATGGTCTGTTACAATTAAAATACAAGAATTAAATGACCACTTTATGCCAAAACATTTCATAAACCATGAAAAGTAATCTCATTAAGAAGTATAAACATAAAAAAAAAGAGTACAGCTGCCTATGCCAAAGGTTTCACATGATTTTGAAGTTAATATATAAAAGCAGTTACAAAAATGGAATTTCATGCCAAGTCATACACAAATTTAAAGAGATAGGCTGTCAAGTATTAACATAATTTGTATTAACTCCTGTTGTCAAATATAAATTAAATGTCAATAATCATTTAAGTCTTATGCTAATATTTGAATTCAATCCCTGTGCCTTAAAAAACGCTTTATAAAAAACCCCCCAGTCATAATGAAGTCACTCTGCCCTAAGTTACAAATAATAAGAAGAGCAGATAAGACATCAGTGACTGTAAATTGGTGTAATCTGTCTGCAGGATGTGAGATCACACTATCACACATCTGAAGATATGGCCTTTGCTTATTTTTCTTTAGGAACTGTGTGTGATATACCTATTTATTACAAATAGCCCACAGCTCTTGGGTTTTCTGCTTGCCAGACACTATCCAGAATTCTAGAACTAAGTCAGAGAGAGCTCTTTGCAGAAAACAAAAAGCAGTGAGCCAATAACAGAGATAAAGTCTTCACACTGACAAATTACCTTTCTGGGCGTGCGTGTGCAGCTAATCACTGGTCCTGTCATAGCCAGCAGGTCTGACAAAGTTTCCTCTTCTTAAAGCTAAAACTTCCCAAGAGTGTAAAAGGCCTGCGAGTGGCACCGGGGTGGTGATGAGAGCGAGCAGGAGGAGGCAGGGGGAGTTCTGGGGCTTACAGGAGTCACCCTGACCTGTGCCGGAGAATGCTCTCTGCTCCCACCTCTTCAACCTCAGGCCTTGCACAGCAGCTTCATTTCTGCAGACAAAAAAACACTTTTTGTGATTTGAAAAGGCTTTGAATGTTTTTGATCGTGTACAGTCATGGGGTCCTCCAAGGGAACACCCAGAATCACCGAATTCACTTTGTCATGCTCTGTTCAGCACGGTCTGGATAAAAAGGACAAGTTCCACACTGTATTTAAACATAAGGCTACTCAACTTCAGAAAATAAGTTATGTTTATATATTATCTCCCAGGATAATTGCTCTTCCTTGCACCAATACTTTGTTATAGGTGTAATACAATAGCTCAGTGTAAATAAACTGCTCCTATATTTCCATCTCTCTAAATCCATTCGCTCCCTTTAGATTTAAATAAAGTGTCATTTTTCTCTCCAATACATTCTAACTTCGTCATGTTCACCTGAGTAATTTTTTTTTATTGTCTGTTCCAGTGAGATCTTCGTGCTTTACAGACCCTCCGGAGTGTCCACGTGAACATTATGATAAATGCCAAAAGCTCTTTCTGAGGTTTTAGTAGCAGCAATATCATCAGCAGCAAATCAAAGACAATCCAGGAAATTCTTGACAATGATCTGTTCTCCCTTGAAGGCTTTGGACAAAAGCTAAAATAGTGGCTGGGACAGTGTCTTCCTGTCTAACATACCACTTTAACTTGCCATCTGAACTTCTCTTGTCAGATGCAAAAGCTCTCTGACTAGTCAGATAGACTCAGCTGAATTTAGCTTCATTTATTTAGCTTTATCTTCTGTGTTTTACACGAAGAATCTCCAAGTGCTTTAGAGCTGAAGATAAGAAACAGGAATGGAGTGTTGTAATAAATTAGATACAGCTGCCCTGAGACAAATAGAGAGACAGATGATTTTTGAAGATTGACTACACCTGCAGAATGGGGATAATAATTAGGCACAGCAGGAAACAACGACTGAGATTTGAGTCTTTCCAAACCTATATGTGTGAATTGATTACTGTGCATTCTCCACTTGGAAATGCACAGCTCCCAGCTAACTAACAATTGGTAATGAAGGCTTTATCCTGCTACTGAAAATTAAGTAACACAAAGTACTGGGTAAGAAAATTGCATTGATGTGACCATACATGCTTTTGGTCAATCTAATGCACATTTTTGGGTTTTTTTTTTCCAAGATAGTTCATAGATAATGCAGGAGGAGCAAGGCTGAGCAGCAATGTTTTCTTCCAAATTCTGCCTTCAGCAGCACTAACTTCCACCATTCACTAACTTTTGGTATCCTGTTAATGCAACAAAATTGTGAAATTCTGTCCTTAGAATTTCTGTAAATTATGGGAAACATATAAAGGATTTTCCTTCCCATTTTCACAGACCAGTAGTTCTTCTTTTTCAATACCTCTTAAGCACCTCCACAACTGGCAAACCAGTTTTCTTCAGACCTGGGCTGTTCTCCATGAGAGTCAAGGACACTGTGTTCCCTTCTGGTCTGAGTGAAGGATTTGTACCTACTCACAAAATACTCTCCAGCTTCTTGGCTTATGGAAAACAAGAGGAAAATAAGCAAACAGAAAGTATTTGCGTCTTATGAAAATGTCAGAATGGTGTGCTTCTCAAAAGACTTGCACAGCCCTTTGGACAGACCAGACATCCTGCATTGTGTGAGGATGGGTAAGGCCCATTACCTCTGTCAGGTGATAGTGAACCCTGAAAAAAATTAACAGATTTGAGGGTTTATTTGTTGCTGGGGTTTTTCTTCTTTACCTTTTTTTTTTTTGTAATCCCCTTCTTTTTGAATAAAAGAATCTTCTGGAAGGAAATCAAGCAGAATAAACTATGGGCTAATTATATAAGTAAAGTTGCATTAGATAACTAAAGCAAAAAAGAAAACATGAATTACTTCAAATCAAGTCTGTCAGTCTTTCACTGCAGGGGGCCACTTGAATGTGTGGCATTTTAGCCCCACATTTGAATCTGTATTTATGTTTATATTTATTGCTCCCAGGAGACAGCAGTTTCCCCATTCTAAGTAAAACAGTACTAAATCAATATTCTTGGAACATATCATATACAAAAGGTGCCAATCTTTAAGGGAAAGGGAAGACTTTGAAAAACAAGGGGGGTAAAGATGAATTGTGCCTTTCTGCTCGGGTTTTGTCCTCCAGCCATTAAAAGATGTCCATTTATTAATACCTAGTTAAAGGCTTCCCACTGCTGCTTATGCCAGGACCACCTGTTCCCATAATGCCCTCAAATCAGCAGGTTTTGGCACTGCTTTACATAGTTCAGAAAAATACCAGTTCAACAACAGGCATGGGGGGTGAGCAGTCCAAACCCTGTGATCTGAGTGCTCTTTCATTCCCATAAAACCCCAGGAAGTATAAGCAGGAGGGAAAGAAGGAAAAACATCGAATAAAGTTCAAGTTGGTGGAAGTGAAGGAAAAGGGACTGGGAAGAAAAGCCTAAAGTGTATTTGTAGCATGAAGGGAGAGAGAAAGGGACAAAGAGGAGGAGGGAATGTAGACCATAATTTGTGGAGTTAAAGGAGTGCAAATGATGAATAAAGAGGCAACTTGTCTACTGACAGATTAGAATAAGAAGAAGAGGTGATAAATCAGCTGATACACAGAGGTATATGAGTGGTGTATAAAGGACCAGAGTCAAGGGGAGAGGAGAAGGTGAAGTGATAGATGGCTCACAGATTATATAATAGGCAGGTTAGCTATGTAAATAATTATTGAGTTCCAGTTTTAAAAGCTCTCTGAATTTTAAATTTTAAATTGACCTTCACATCTGGCCTCTCACAAAACTTTATTTTGTAGGTGTATATTCACATCTGGAAGAAAATATCCTAAACACAGCTACAAGCCTTTTATGTTTAGCTCATAAGAAACTTTTCTAGCTGCAAAGCTGGAGCTTTCTGGCCCCTTTTCTTTAAGTTCCTCTTGTTGCTCCAGACATCAGACTTTCCAAGGGTCACACCTCAGGCACTGAGATGCTCCTGCCATTGCAGGAGGGCAGGAGGAGGAGGAGCAGCTCCTCCTCTTGCTGCAATGAACAGCTTTTCAATCCCTCCCGTTACAGCAAGAGCCTCAAGTCTTGGCCCTGCAGTGTTTGCCATTCAGTCCACAGGGTGTTATCCCACACGTCACAGGCTGTGAGTGAATCCCAACTTTTTAAGTAAACAATCCTAGACCTCAAACATTTTACCCACTAAATCTGAAATGATCTTTTATATATTTTCCCAAGTCAAAACTGAATGTAGAACCTGGTCAGGTCTGTGCCCTGTATACTCCTGGTAAAGGCAGAGGCTTGCCTTGACAGAGGCAGCTTTCTCTGAGAAGAACACGATCCTCAGCTGAGAGCAATGTTAGTTCTGCAACTTGAAGAGGGGCTGAGAAACAGGTTAAAAAGCAGTTCTTCGTATGAAGTACTTTCAGGAAGGTAGAAAAAAAATTAGTGATGGAAGAGAATATGGGTTTTTATGAGCTATCTTGTACCTGGCAGGGCTGATAGAGATGCAGAGCCAATAAAGTCTAATAATCTTCTTGCTCATTCACTCCAGTGTCTCTGCTTGGACACTTACAATTCTAGGTAAATAGTAGGTCCATTAGAGCTGGGTATGCAAGGAGCTGGCTCAGGTCCATGGGCCTCAATGCTTTCATAATGTACTTAATGGTTTCTTCATACACTTTAAAAGCTTCTGTAGCTCAAATGTTTCGCCATCCATAGTGATCTGCAATCCAGAAGATATGAGAGTCAAAAAGAAATAGTCCTTTCAGACAGTTAAAACCAATCTTTTTATCCTAGACAAAGCAGAAACCCAATTTGTTGGAAAATATTTAAGGAAATTTACACAACACAAATGCAAACAAGTAGTACAGTAATATAATTCCTGCTTCAAATACACACACCTTCCTTTGGGATTCTGTTCATGTAAATACCATCCCTTTCTATTTTTTAGATTTCACCAAGCATGTGAAGTGCATATGAAGAGACATTGTTGAATTTAAGACAAATTATTGAAATAAATTTAGATTTTCTTAGTCCCTAAAGCTGAACTGAAAAATGAGTGCTCTGTTTCTCTGTCACGCAGGATTGAGCCCTTGTTAACATGGCCTTTGCAGTGTCTTCCCACTTAACAAACATCAGTACATGGAAGCAGACAGAATTTATTACTATTTTCTGGTAACAAAATAGACTAAACTGCACTTCTTTTTAAGATGTTTAGCCTGTTCTTTTCTACTTCCTTCCAGGTGCAAGCTTGAAGTAAATTTGTCTTCCAAGAGCTACATTTATTGTGTTATTGTAATTTCTTTTTGAGGATAAAAGACCTATAATTCTGTCTTCTTTGACTGAGGCCCACAGTCATTTTGTTTGCCCCCACAAAGGGCTCAGGACTCCTGCCCCTGGATTTCCCTTGGTTCCCATCCTCCACTAACTCTGACCACGTGTGTATTCCTACCCTTCTTGACATCATCAAGCTGGCAACTGTCTGCTCCGATTTGCTGGAGCAGCCCAAGGTGCTGGCGTGGCCTTCTTGAACAGTAAATATCAGCACTGCGTGGGGAACAGCTGAAATGTTGCCTCTAGCATCTGCCCACATGCTGCAGGACTCTCTGGCACATCCACTGTCTGTCTGCTGGCAGGAAAATAAGAAAAAAGAAACAAAACAGCCCTCAACACACACACGAACATCCAGCTCTAACTGAAGTTAACTCCTGCCTTAATGAGTGCAGAAATCTGACCATATCTGCTTCAAACAGTAAGGTTAATGATGAGAAAATCACTTATGCAACCCACACTCAGTCTCCTGCAAAGCTGCAAACATGATATAGTCACAGACGAAGAAATTCTGTCAAAATTCATGTGGTTACTGTTGCTTGGGAAACCACTTCCTTGGTAACTCTAATGCATTCTCAGCACGTCTCAATATCAATTTCTCGCCGGCTCTCAGACACACAAACCTGCAGTATGGTGTGAGGAGAGAGCAAGAGAAACAAAAAACCAATAACTACAAAGCCAACCTGAAGAAAAAAGGAGAGAATGAGCAAAAGATTTGTTATTACCGTTGTTTCAAATATGTCTAAATGAAAAATAACATCATCGAAAATATATCTGGAAGCTGTTTTTAACATTGTTTGGAGGAGAAATTGTTGATATATGTCAGTGAGTGTGTCTTGAATCCTAAGTGTGAGGTTGGAGAGAGGTGCTTGTGTGGCTCTGGTGAGCTGGCACTGAGCCTGGTACAGAGAGTTGGCTGCCACTGGGATTTTCTCTGTTCCAGTTTTCCAGGACATTTGTTGATGAATCCACCCCACACTTTAGAATTCAGCTTCAGAAAATATCTGTTAAAAATAACTCATTAGTATTTTAACCACAACTTCTAAAAAGACATTATAGGCCACAAGCCCTTTCAGAGACTGCTGCAGAGGGGCGGCCCTGGGCAGCTGTGACAGCAGGGGCTGCTGCTGCCAAGGCAGAGCCCGTGTCCTCCCTGCTCAAACACAGGGACCTCTCTGTTCCCAAGTACTGACTCCAGCTCTTTGCATGGAGTGCAAAACTTTGTTTATTCACCTTCGATACCAAAACCTGGGCCTCTGCTTACCTGATCCTCCAGTTTCTCTCTAACAGGGCCATGCAGGCAGCTCAGCACAGGTTTTGTTCATGGGCAACGTGAAGGAAATCTAGTTGTTGTATCAAACAAATGGAGGAAATGTTCTAGTTGTAGCACCAGCTCTGTTTTTTCAGTTTTGCTTTTTCTGGGTCTTCCATCAGAACCATTATTGTGTCATTCCAATACCCCAAATTAAGTAATAGATAGAAAGAAGAGGAAGCACTGAGAATTAATGTCCTTAAGTGTCCTGTGCACTGTTCTTACAGGGCAGAGCAGACTCAGCAGCCTGTGCAGTACAGAAATGGGCACTGGAGGGCTCTTTTTCCATAGCTGGAAGTGCTTGGGGTGGCAAATAGGAGGCAGCAGGACCTCTCTCCCGCTTCATTTGTATTAACTGGCTTAGGACAGAGTGCCTCTAAGAAAGCATGAAAAATAAATAAGGATACTACAGAAATCATTTAAATCACTCTGTTTCTCACTGTAATCAACTACTCTTTTTATGTGTGTCTGTTTAAATATATGGACTTGTATCTGTACACAGATACACAGACACTCCTGCCTTTTCAAGGACAGTAATACCTTCTTTTTTTACTTTTTTGCAGACAAAAAATTAACTGTCTGAAGTTATTTTTTTCGCACAGGAGGAGCATCAGCAAAACCCATTAATAGCGTCATTTTAACACCTTCAGTTCAAGCATGCCTTCCTCCCACACTCCAAATGGCAGAGGATATACGTAAAACCCAGCTCTTCCAGGAATTCAGTAACTTATTGAGTCAATGGAAACACTGATGCCAAACTGCAATAATATACTCATCCCTTTCCTGGTGCTGTTCCCTGCATTAAATACAGGCACAAATTAAGCAATCTGAACACGGCAGACAGAGCTTCTAGTTGTTTCTCTGGGAATACAGCAGTTTGGATATCTGCAGTGTAAAGTGTGCCTGGGGGAGAGGGCAGGAGGATTAGCCCTGAACACCAGAAAAGGGATGATGGAGGGGTGTGACAGATCTGGGTAGCAGCAATGGAAAGGGCAGGATCTCTTTTGGTCATGAATACCTGGGTCAGAAGTAGTTTCTCATCATGTATAATGTCTTAATTTCTAAAAATAAATGAGAATGTCCAGAGCAGTTGATCTGATCGTATATTGTGCTGCTCAGGTAGTTGAAATACTTCTTCAGCATATATTTATGGTACTTGGAGAATGGAAAACGACGGTGGGAAATGCCAAGTGTTCCACATTGCTGAGACAGCACTTAAAGTGTCTTGGCAGTGCTCCTTCCTCTCCCTGGGAAGTTCAGTTACTCCATCCAAAAGCACCAAGCAGCCATTAGAATCAAGAGTATTTCAATACTAATGCCATGAAAGCTCTAGATGTGAATGCGAACTTGTCAGTTTTCTGGTGTATAATTATTGTTTCCAAACTATTCTTTTATGAAAAGCAGGAAGTTCTGTGAAGAAAACCAAACCAAAACAACCCAACAAAAACAAAAGCCAAAAACAAATGGGAAAAAAAGACAAAAGGGAATGGGGATGACTCCAGTTTTCTGATGTATTTTTTTAAGAAGTTTTCAAGGGTTATATATTCCAGAAATGTACAGGTAATAGAGTCTCCATTCCTCTCCTGTCAGCACTACTGTATTTTGAATCTAAACACTGCAGTGAGACTTCTTCCTTGACTTGGATGAAAGAAAAATGCCTGAGTGTATCAAGTTTATGTGTAAAAGTCTACCACTGTGATCTCACCTATAAATTTGCAACTTGTAGAGTAGTTATATATTATTAATAAAATAATTTAGGAATATATCAATTTAATATGGCATAGGCTTTCTTAAGCATAAAACTTGCTTCTGTGCCTAGAGTTTGTTGAATATTTCACCATTGAAAAAATATTTCACCATGACCAAAAAAAACTAAGACCAATATTAAACACATGTGAAATGAAGCCTCTGGTGCCACAGGATGTCAGGCTTGCCCCCTGCGTGTGGCCTTTTTCAGAAAGCACCATGCAAAACCAAAACAATCCCAGGAGACTTTAGTGTTTCACTTCATCATTTCCTAACTCTCTGAAATATTTGTGGGCTACTAAAAAACCAGAGTTGCAGGTTTTGCTGAGCCATTGTCCCCCGGGGTGGTTGTGTGAGAAACACTATTACAGCCCATTCTGTGGGTTATGAAATGTAGAGACAACAGATACATATCCTTGTCATAATGGTGCCCTGTGCTGACTGTACTGAAGTGATTGCATCTGTCAACTTGCAGTGATTCAAAAATCTATGTTTAGAGAAGTATTTCAGCAGACCTTCTGTGTGTAGTTCCTAATGTCTTTCATTCTATTTGAATGAAAAAATGTTCTCCAGACTGCAAAAATTCATATAAGATGAACCAAATCAAGCCAGTATCTTTGAAATCTCTATGCATGGACATTTAACTTTCTGTCTCCAAACACCAGCTAAATGAGAAACTGCCACTTTCACTTGGACTACATTTTGATTTCCCCCCACCACACCAAGTAATATCTGCCTTCAAGAGGACCTCACCTAGTTGGGGTGGGATGACTTCCTAGAAATGCTTTAGACAAAGAAAACTTTGGGAAAAACAGAAGCTTGATTTTAAAAAATAGTCTTTTATTATCTCATTAGATCAGAGGCGCTTTCTGTCACTCTGCCTTTAAATAGATAAATATTGCTGCTTCTTGCATATTGCTGGCTTGATTCAAGGAAAATCATCCTGCTTTTTAAAAGCCAGGGTGTGTATATTTGATTTCTCAGAGGATCTGGTAAAGTCTACAGTCCATGGGACTGAATTGAGATCACTATTCTTGCCTTTCAAGAATTCATTTGCAGGCACATCAGGTTTTTTAAAAGTATGTTTGCCATACATCTGAGGGAGAAGTTCTTTTAACACGGAATGAATAATAAACCACCATTTATCTTTTACCGTGGTGCAAATCAAGGTACTAATTTACGTTACCTCAGTGTGCAAGAGATCCTGGATTTTTTTGAGATGAAGCACAATGTGATTAAACCTGTTTCCAGTATGGTTTCATTACAGAATTTTGTCAGTGTCGTCTGTGAATTATTCCAAAGCATTCACAGAAAGCTTTATTGCTCTTCAATATTAGAATACATGGATAAATTTTCAAAAGAAATGTTTTTAATATATGAGATTCCTGTGAAGCATTTTTGCACAGATACACGTAATTAAAGGTAGTGTTACTCAGAGAACAACAGTGCTGGAATATGGGGACTTGCAGTCAGAGCAAGGATTTACACAGAACAGGGACAAAAATCCATCGCTCTTGTACCTTTGGCTGCAGTCCCAATCACTGGGATATTGGTATTCTGTGCCATTTCCCACACTTCTTGAAATATTCATCACACTAACGAAGGGTGATTTGGAACACTGCCCGTGATGTTACCGAATCAGGAACAGGAACATCCCAAACCTGGGCTCCCACAGCAGCCCATTGTTGCTCTCTCTGATGTTTTCACAAACTTAATTTGCACGGTCTTAATCTGTTTCAGTTCAGAATAAAGAACAAATGTCAAAGCCCTGCAATTTCAAAAGAGCTTCCATTTTTCAGGCAGCCTTCCCTACAGTTTCTGAAGAGTTTTCCTATGGCCCAGAGGAATCACTATCACAGACAAAATCCAAACACACTCCCATGGAGTCTAGGTCTCCTCCAAAATACGAAAAATAAGCAATCTGTGGAAACACCAGTTACACCTTCCCTGGAGCTGCAGGGAGCTCAAGCACAGTCAGGTCCAGACAAGGAAGGATTTGCAGAGGAGCACACTGGCCCACTGGGGCCAAACCAAGACCATGTATTTCCAACATCCTTCTAAACCCCAGGCAAGGAGCACAGATGGCACCTTTAAGACACCAGGAAAAGTCCAGAGAACACCACTGGGCAGAGGGATCAGCTGTTACAGAGGTAAAGCAGGGATCTTCCAAGGAAAGGTTCACAGAGCCTTAATAAGACATTGTTTTCAGACCATGGCCTCACCTCTTCTGACACCTGCCCTTCACCCCCACAGCACAGTTTCTTCTGTCCCGTCTCCCCAGTGAAATCAATTGTTTTGTACCTACTCTGTCTCCCCTTGATTTGCTTTGGATTCCTCCCCACTCACAGTGTTACCCGCCTCACTGGTAAGTTTAAGGGGGGAAATGTAGCTGCTCTCATGTTGTCCCCGATGCCTCCAAGCACCAAGAGATGTGATGATCTCCCTGAGCTCAGTCAGGTCTGAGCAGCTGCTGCAGCTCCAGCTGGAGGTCAGTGCCCCACGATGGCCCTGCAGGGATCAGCTCCCTGTGCCCTGGGCTGCCTCTGCTCCTGACCCAGGAGGGTTTGCACTTCAGCTACTCTGTTCTTGCGGTACTAAAGCCCCACCTGTAGACTCCACCTCAGAAGATGCTGGGTTAGGGGAGCCCACAGCAAATGAAGACCCCAGTGATATCAGTGGGTTCTAGGACGGAGGGACGGAGCTAAGCCAGTGACTCCCTGCTTTCTCTCTTTCTCCCTGTTCTTTACCACCTACACCCCAGCTCCATTACCCAACTCTACCTTGTCCGTATCTATGGTGACCAGACAGCACAACTCTATTCTCTTTCTTGGATAACATAATTTATAAACATATTTATTGACACATGCATAAAAGTCCTAAGCAAGCCAGGTAAAACACTACTGAGACAACAAATAAACCTTCTCCTTTCATCCTAAAATCACAGGGTTTAGAATGAAAGTTGGCAAGAGTACAGTTTTTCCTCTACTATCCTTAAAAAGTGACAACTGTGTGATATGTATTGATCAACAAGGGACCTGAGAGGCAGCTCAGACAGCAGTTCCTGAGATGTGGGACAGCGGCTGCCTGACAAAACAAGTCAAATTGATTCTTGCACTCAGCCTCTGCTAAAACAATGGCAAATCACGTGACAATGTGTTGCTTGTAAGAAAACAGCTGGCTTGAAATTCAAAACCTAAATCCCCAGAACATGCTCAGGGCTTAAGAATCGGATTCACACTTTGGCAGATAAGTAGGCTCTTGTGTCATGTAATGGAACTAAATGCTTGAACTCAAGCAGATTTTTTCCTTAAATCTAGATTATTTCTTTGAATAACATGAATTGTTCTAGATACTTCATTTTCTTAACATTGAGTTTATATCCATTTCACATGTCCACAAAAGAGTCTGGTCAAAAAAAAAAGAAAATACTTTTCTTTTAGTTCCTCCTCTTATTACCAGCACAGTAATGTGACACTGTAAATACAAAACATACCCATAATTGTGGGAAGTACTTGCATGAACAATGACCTTGATGTTGCTCATGTTGCACTTGAAGTTATCTCGGTTACACTGAATTTTCTATACCAATGAAATGGAAAAATGAGGCAAAATGAACAATTTGACTTGGGAGCAATAGTCAATGAAAAGATCATTTTTTTAAAGAGGACAAGGATCTTAATTAAACTGATGAACTATTTTCCTATACAGGAGTAGCCCAAACAAGGAAGAAAAGCAGTACTGTAATTCCAGTTGTCTTCACAGAGCAGTAATTATGGTCTACATTAACCTTTACCATTCAAAAGCTAACCCATGAACACTCTGGTTCTTCATTAAAATCAGCTTTAAAAAAACTTCTTTCATTATTTATGAACCTTCAGGTTATGCATGAACTTTCCTGAGGTCCAGCTGATCAAGAGAAGCTTATTAGCTCCCAGACTTCACCCAGCCTACAAGGTTCAGATTTTAAATCCTCAAAACTTTTTGCCCCAGCCCCTTGACATTTTCCCTCAGCTCATTTGAAATGGTGATGTGTCTATTGTGCATTTCTTTGGCCCTTATTTGGGTACATCCTCTCACTCAACACTCTAACCTCAAAGGAAAGTTGCAAACACCACTGCATAAACAGGGGTTTATGCAAACACAACAAGACAAGTTTAGCAAATTGCCTAAGTAAGGAAAGCATTTGTTAGAGACTGTGGTTTAGTATGTATTTTAGTAGCCCTTCAGGTCTTCAGATGAACAAATCTTAATTAGAACTTGCATTTTGAAAAAAATGTGGGTTTGATTCAATTGAATTAAACTCTTTCTGTGCACTGCTGGTAACAGACACGACTGACTTAAGCCTACTTAGAAAATCAGGGGGCAGGACAGAGCGTTGGAAAAAGACGAGGAGAACCATTCTGAGTTTGGTCTTTTAAACAAAAACGTTTGACATCCTCTGACCATTCTTGACCATCTCATGGTGATTTAAAAAAAAAAGCAAACCAGAAATCCTTCCAGTTTTTCTTGCCTCTCTTCTTCCCCATGTTCACTTAGAAATGTCTACTCAGTGGAATGTATTATGGGCTATTTAACCCTGTCAAGAAGCCATATCAATTAATAGCATAATAGTCTTACCATATATTTTTCTTACTATACACTAAAGCTTTATGGCAGAATTCCTGTGAATATACTTCTTGTAGGTAATGATTTATAGTATATAGTATCTTGAAGGCATATTAAATCTAAGTCTGCTCCCTTTCTGCCTTTTAAGAAGGAGAAATTTTAACAGGGAATCAGACTTTTATACCTTTTTATTTTATTTTTAATTTTGTTAAAAACAGGCTGATATTTGAAGGATTCTTATTAGAAAAAGGCAAAAAGCTTTTAAAACTCAAAGGGCACATTAGGAAACTACACAAGTAAACCACCATTATCTACATGTTAGGGCAACTTGTGCTTCACAGTCCTTGCTGTCTACTTGCTGTGCAAACTGCTCAGGAGCAGAAGAAACCATAAGCTCCAGGAGCCAATCTGCCACTGCTGTCTGTTTATGTAGTCTGATAGAATTCACATGGGCTGGCAGACAAAATTGCCCTTTGCATGCTTTGTCTCCAGGGGAATATGGAAGTATGTCTAAGTTTTATAGAATAATGATAATCACACAATACACCAAGCACAAACTGCAGATTTTCCAAGGGCCTTTTCTGAGTAAGTTAATCTGTGGACAAACAGAAGATAGCAGATAATACTTAAAAGAAAAGGAAAAGCAACCCATTTATGCATCAAAGTTAAAGTGGGTCACTGCAACGTAAAGCACATTTTTAGTGGATATAAATTTAGCAGCTCTCTGCAGCATTATGCATGACAGCAGTCTTGTGATATTTCAAGTACAGAACAGGTCCCTGGAGACATCATGTAATTTATAGTGGACTAATCATAATAAACTGTAGCAGGCAGAAAAGGAGCTGAGTCCAATGAAATAAGGAATGCTGGTCTGTTTTTCTTATAGGGACATTGCGTTGAAGATCTAACTCACCTGAGATCACACAGGAACAATGGGGAGGTTGGTTTGTTGGGTGGGAAAAAAAAAAGCCAAAATGGAAGATCTCTTTGTATTTCAGAGTAAGAACCCAAAAGAAAGCAACCAAATAGAAAGGAGCACAATACACTTCTTGAGCAGAGTAATAACAAGCAACCCTTTCCTCCCAGTGCCCAGCAAGCGCCTGGTGCTGTTTGTGCTGGCAAAGCTTTATAACAAAATCAGTGGTACCTGCAGGGCCGAGGCTCTGCCTTCCTCAGCTGTGCTGCACATTCATTAGGCCTCAGCTGCCTACAAAGGCATCTTTATTTTTGACATATCTGGTACTTCATGATTTCACACAGTCCTTGCAGGCAGACTGAGGAGTCTGTTTGCTCTGTCCATACCCAGCAACCTGCACAGAGAAGGAGAAATGAGCAGATTAAAGGTGCTCTTTTCCAGAACACAAAGGCATGTTTAGCATGTCCATTCAGGGCAGGGATCTACACACTTTACAGTTACTGAAAGTTTAGGTTAACCCATTGCTCTTCAAGGCCTGCATTGTATTGTTACACCTAGAGAAAATGTATGGATTTGGATGGTGGACTTCATTTCATCGGCACCAGGAGCTATCACCTCCTATGGCCTTCCTGTAAGCAATCTGAAATAAAAAAACCCAGCTGATGGATGGCTGGGCTGCAGTTAAAGGACAGGGAAACGTGCCGTGCCAGAGGAGCACTGGTGTTTACTTCGACATCTTTAGCACGAGGGAGAAAACAACCTTTGCTTTTCATCTGCCTGTCCCTTCCATTTTTTTTTGTTTCTTCCTTTTGTATATTTTTGTCTGGATCTCATAAAAAGGGTTTTTTTCCCCCCTCTCTTTCTCTCATCCTTAATTAGTTTGAATGTCAAATCTGTTCAGTAATTACATCACTTTGGATAGTAATGAAGGCAAATAAATAATACTTAACCTTTCTTAGAGAGATCTAGAGACCCTTCCAAAGCCAATTAAGGCTTGTATTATTCACTGGAATTAGCCAAGGTCTTCATGCTAAATTTCCAAACTTGTGTAAGAAAGAAAAGACTAAAATTAACGGTGAAGGAGGAGGAAGAAAAAATTTGTCCTTCCTACAGTCTTAAACCCTTCTAATTTTAAAGTATGTTATGAGTAGGAGAAAAAAGAAGAAAATAAATTAGGCGATGCAGTTTGCACTTCTTTGCTGCTTGGGAGGATGGGAGGGAATTAGCTGGATTTCCCCACACTGGGGTTCTTTTTCTTTTTTCCCCTTTTTCTTTTCAGTGATTTTTTTTCTGTCTGTTTGACACGTATCTCTACCTCAGATATCTTTTGAATGATGACTAAGAGCAACAATAAAAAAGCCTCCATCTTTCATAACCTGAAATACAGAAGCACATCAAACCCAATTCAATTTGTCTGCAAATCTTGCAGATAAATCTTGCTGTCCTGACATGGAGGTTTCGATCTGTTTATTATCCACATTCCTCTCTTGGCAGTGTCTTCCCACCTGAGGAAACAATTTCCTTGCATGACACGGAAGTGGAGATATGACCCTCACCAAAGGGATTGTACTGGTCCCACCATGACCAAATCAGCTTTTGTGCTCTGGCTTTATCACTGCACATCTTGCCCTTTTTGCTGCTGTCAAAGAGCATATGACAGGACTTCATTCCCTGTTACCTGCAGGACATTGCCCTCCTGGGCTTGCCTGTGATGTCTCTCCACATACCTTCATGAGCATCAGTGCCAGAAAATTTCAACAAAGGGTTGAAGATTAAAGCCTGACATGATCAGTCAGACTCTTCAGAACAGATCTTTGGAAACGTTTAACAAGGAGAACTCAAAGGTCACAGTCCAGTTTCACGTGGGCTTAGAAAGCACCAAGTCCAGATACATTACCCGAGCTTTGAACTGGGAGTCCGTGTGACCACACGTGCCCATGGATACACACAGAGCTCCACTCGAGGACCACGGGGAAACTAAAGAGCACCAAAACTGAAACATGCACAGTCTAAATGATTTAGTTCTTAAAGCATTTGTGAGGGAGCCTAAGCAGCCTCTGCTTCCTTGGCTGTATCCTTCGTAAGCCAGAGCAAGTTTAAAGCAGTGGTCTCAGCTGGAAGCCCGCCCTGAGCCATCCAAGTGCCCAAATGAATGCAGTCTGTCAGCTCTGACAATCTGTCACAAAGGGGAAAAAATACTTTCGTTCCAAGAATAAGATGTATTCAAAAGTTTTACCCTGACATTGCAACAAACACTCCTCCCCCCAAAAACCTGCCTGGGCCAACACAAGCGTATCTCCTTTTGTAGGAGCAATTCTCATCACCTGAATACCCAACCTCCATTTCTGCATGGAACCATCTTTTTTTTTTTAAAATTTATCACTTGCCTGGACTCATCTGAACACCATAATAAATCAGTTACTCCAAATATCCCTCAAGAATAACAAGCATTACAAATTAATAATGTCATGCTGGTCATTAATTTTGATAACCAAAGAATCTGGGTTACTGAATGTACTTGCTATGTAGTTGTAATGTTACATTCCTTTAAGATGCAGCAGTTACAATGTGCTCGATGCCAGGGCCCATTATTTCACTGGTTCACAGCTGTTCAATATTTGACAGATGCAAAATTTCATTCTTTAACATGCTGATTTTCCTTTTATTAGTTAAGAACTGTGATGTTAGATAATTTTTGTCATGTTTTGTTAATTTCAGATTGTAAAAATATATTCAACAGTACAATTTCCCAATAAGAAGTTGCTATTAGGGTTTTTCATTTGCAATCAAGTAAATTGAATGAGGAAGAGGCCACGTTACACATTTCATGAAGTGTTAAAGCTCAGAATAAAGGAAATAAATTATTCAAATACTTTATAGTACTAGTCTTATTTTTGTGCCAGTGAATTTGATATAACACCTGTTAGGATGTGATAACATTAAATGCATTCATAGATACAAACAGGTGCAATGGTAGATAGACAATTTTGTTTTGGAAATTATGCTCACCAATTAATATAAATATTTTTAGACTCCAAAATTATAAACCAAGTTGAAATATTTGCTTCCTAGCTTGTAATAATCTCTGAAAATAAGGGCCAAGAGTAAATCACAGAGTTGTAACAAAGCAACTGTGCTGACATTTGAGTCTTTTTTCAGAACTTGGATCTCCTGCTCAGAAGCTTCAGAGGAAGATGTGGTATTTTAAAGAAGGAAGGCATGAAGTCGGACTTGAGCTTTATGTTACATCTCATGTTCCACGTCTCCTGACACAGAGCGTCCTGCCCGCAGCAGCTCCTGGCCTCAGTACAGCTGGGACACTCACAGCTCTTCCCTCCTCACACTCTGCTCTGTCTCTGCAGAACTGGTTCTTCAGCACAGCCAAGTGAGACAGAACAGATCCCTCATTAGAGCAGTACTCTGGTGGGGCTGGTACAGCCAGCAGCCAGGTGGAGAACTTCAAAAGGAATTACCACTGCTATCTGCATTTCCAAACAAAAATGAGGATTTGGCAGTTTTAGCCTTTGGCAGCCTTTTGTCTGATGGCCATTTGTCCCCTTTTCTGGTGCTCCATCTGCTCCCCTGGTTGGGTCAACCAAAGAATCAGCTGTGGCTACGTACAGCTAAAGCTGCCAATAAATCCAGTTGGATCACCCATGGAACGATACCTGGGGTTTGGAAACACAACCACGGGTTCCCTTCCATTAGAGCCGGGATGGCAGAGAACAAGAAAAACTGGTAGACATGAACTGTTCTCTCAGCACAGCAAGCAAACAAGTTAAGTCTTACGTCTGTGTAAGGCTCAAGGTCCACCAGGACAGAAAGAAGCAGGAACAGACCTGTTTTAGTGAACATGTCCATTTTGGGAGCACAAGAAGAGACACAGTTTCTGATCCCTTTGACTGCCTGTGCACAGCACTGAGCAGAATGAGCACAGCAATGCAGACGCCTCTCACGACCACTCTCAACTGCTCTGTCCGCTGGTCTCCTCATCCTGAACTGTTTCTTACGCAACAGAACCACTCCGACAGGAAAACCTGCTAAATGCACCATCCCCAAAGGAGCAAAAATTTGGTCATCCACGATCTCTGCTGTTTGATGGTAAGTAAAAGGAGAAAGGAATGGAACTTGGGACTTCCATATCTGAAGTCCACATAGTCTGATTTATGACTGTTGGGACTTTTTCTGTACCAGGAAATATCCTCCCACCAGGAACAGACCCCACCGTATTTCTGGAAGGAGGACACCAGAACTGACCAGCAGTGACAGGCTCACAAGAGCTGACTCTCACCAGGCCTTACTGAATAGATTTTCAGCTGCTCCCCCTCCTCTCAACATTGTCTTACGGAGCAGCACCAGGACCTCCCTGGCCATTGCTCATGTTCCCAGACACTGCCCTGCCCCGGGTGCAGCCCAGGCACAGAGCTCCGTGTCCCAGCTTTCCCTTCCCGAGGGACACCTGCACTGAGGCGCCTCAGAGCCCACCTGCCTGACCCCTTCTGACCCAAACTCACAGACACCCACTTCAGAGGAGAACCGTCAGCTCCTGCAGCTCTGGGGAAAGATCCTGCCCCACAGAACACAACTACATATACATATTTTAGGTTTTCTTTATTTATATTTTTTAATTCAAGAATTACACACTAGCCAACATTATTATATATTTACATGCTGAAACTGGCTGCAATAATTTTAAATTCAAGAAAATATCTCTTATGTGCTACTCATTTACAATCATCATTTTACTACCTCATATATCCCAGAGGTTAGCAGTCCTTTTGAGAAAGACATGAAGATCTGATGCAATGATATCCACTAGTATTTTGCATTTTCTAGCCATTGGAAAATGTGCATTATGTGCATATAAGAAAGGCTACAAGGTCATTAGTAAGGCTGATGATTACTACATTATGAAATAAATAGTACTAAGTAAAAAAAAAAAATAAATCAGAACTGTGCAAAGACAGTACTAACAGAACCATTTAAACACCCATGCAAAGAAAAACGTGATAGAAGTCAAATCATAAGCAGTTTGTCAGAATTAATCATGTTTCAAATGTTCTTTTTGTCTTCAACTGAAAGTAACAGGACAGACCATGAACAATACAGCCTGGTGAGGATCTGCCAAACAACAGCAACAGTGAAAACATACAAAATGCTATCAAATTGGAATAGATGACCTCATGTCTGAAAAACATTAAAAAAATACAACCCTTAGTATGAAAGTAGAGGTGAGATTTTTCATCATTTAAGTTTCATTTTTTGTCAAAGCACTTACAAAGAAAATAATTTTATACTTATGAAATGTTAGTGTTGCATATTCTTGTAGAGATGATCTATTTCAATTTTATATAATGGATATTTAAATTATTACTATTTTTACAAAGTAGAATAGGGCAGTCTTTTTGATCATCAACATTCCATTTGCTTCTTAAAAATTTAGACAAAGTTCCTAGTGCATTTTATTAAGCTTTACCTTTGGTGTTAAGCAGTGACTTATTAGATTTCCCTTTTAAACAATTTCTGGAGTGAAGATTCTTTGGCTTTGGGGGACTATGCTATCTAACGTCAGTCAAACTTTTTTTTTTTTTTAAAGAAAAATAGAAGTCTACTATTAGATACCATAAGAGATACAGATTTCAGAGACAGACAGAGCAATATGCAGCTTCTGCAACGAAATCACCACCAGCTCAGTTCTCACTTACCCTGGATCCTTCACCTCTCCATCCCTGGAGCAACATCAAAGTGCCTCACGGCAAGTGAAAACCAGGCCCTTTATTTAATGCTGATCCCAGTTCTGAGTCCAAGCTACTTCTGGTGCCTGAACATTGTAACCATACAAAAGAGTCAATTGTGCCAGCAGGAACATTGCCACCGTGGCTATTTTACACCACAGCACTTTCTGTTACTAGTTCATATCTGGAGTCCAAATCTGTTAATGCAAAAGGGTGTTTAAATTACTCTGCTAGAGCACTGCAATTCTTGTACTTAGTAAAAAAAAGTCACTAAACAAATACTGTATCTATCGACTGCTCATTTACAGCTTATTTAATTATTTACATAATTTTAGGACACATTAACCTAAACCATAAGTAGAATTAGCTTTTTGCCTTACCATAAAGTACAAATTAGAAGTTAAAAATGTTTAAGAAATCTGATAATATTTACACACGTTCAGCTTAAGTTATGGTTGCTCACATTGGATGTTCTATGTACACATAGCAAAATGTTATGATCACTACTGAGATAGTATTGTACCCTGGCCATCCCACCCTAGATTATTTTCTAGAAATAGTTACTATTTTTGCCTTTTTTTCTTGGTTCCCTAAGGAATTGGTTGGTTTTGAAAACTTACTAGTGGACAATGCTGTTATAAAAAGAGAGAAGAAATAGGCAAGCAATGTGAGGACTAGTCTAGTTCCAGATGCAGGAGGTACAGTACTGTCACCACCGACGGTGCAATGCTCCAGACAAACCTAAGCATTGAGCTGCTGATCTAGAAATGCCCAGTTACCCTGTAGAGTAAGTTGTTTGGTTTTTTGAAATACACTAATCTCTTTTTGTCAAAAATATATTCATACACTGGTTGATGGTAGAAACAAAACTGGTATTAGCTTATTCCTTTAACACACCAACATATGAAAGGGTGTGCATATATAAACTCCTACGTGTACATATACACACATATGTCCATACAGACAGGCAGGTGTATGTCCATATGCACATACAGCTGGACAATGTTTAACATCCCTTCACTTGTGTTTACTCCTGTGTTATAGAATTGGAACACAGTCTAATAATTCTAGTGAAAATTAACTGAGGTTTCATTTTAATGCATATTTTTCTGAAATAAATAGGATATTTTCCCCAGGTCTCAGTCCACCACTTATTTTCTCTATGCGTTGTGCTTTTGTACCTTACAGATTTTATGTCCTTTTTGTTAGGATGTAAGAACTCTCTGAAGAACTCTGCGACGTGCTGTGATCTAACACTCTGTTTTCCTCCCCTGGGAATGAGAAAAGAAATGGTCACGATGTCATTGCTTGAGTCTTTCTTCCCAGTCACTGAACTGCGATAGGATAGAAACATAACATTCCTTATGCAAACACAGAAACATGTTGCATGATTTTTCAGTTCTGAAAATGTGTATCACCTACTAGCAGTCATGTACAGTATATATTTACAGATTGATCTCAAATATTTCATTAAAACTGTGCCATGTTATAGTCATAATTCACCCATGAATTTCACAAAGATGAAAAACACCTTAATTGCTGGCTGTTATGTCTAATAGAACAATAAAATGTGCAACTATAATTATATTACAAGTTTTATCTAAATTATTCATTTTGATATTTTATTGAAACTAACAACAATTAACACGATTAAAAATATCTAGAATATTAATTTTCAGTCAATTCTAAAGTAAAAGCAAATTTATTCTAGTTTACCTGGAGGGGAGCACACATAGCAAACCCCATATCTCATGGATGTTGGCAGAATTTTTCCCTTTCACTCAAGCACCTCAGGAGAGGAGTAAGGGCTCACCCTGGGCTCGAGTTCCCTTTTCCCTGGACAGTGCCTCACCAGCCTTCCTCACCCCCATCCTTTTATATCACAGTGTTAAGCCTTGGTACAAAATGATAGAATCCTTCTCTTTCACTAATTTTATACATCACATTAATAGCCAGAAGGACATGGGAAAAGCAAAAGTGCTCCTTCCCCCCAGATAATTTATCTTTCCTAGAGACACCTGAGCAGAAACCAAACATTTTCTTTCACTCTCTGAACAGCAACATCAGAGAGTGTTATGGCTTGTTCTGGAGCTTCAGTAAGAGAATGTGCAGTTCCAGGGGTCAGTCTCTGTGGGTTTGGTAACAGCTGGAGCAGGTAACCAGTGCAGAGAGTCAGCAGTTCCCTGTAAGCTCTTGTATTTGCTGGTACCAACCCCAGGCAGGCTGGGAGCTCCCTGCAGTCACACTCTGCTTCTGGGAAGTAAAACAGGAGTCAGCAGCAATTTCGGAAGCGAAAGAAAAGACTTTATGGAAGAATACTATTACACTGCTTTTATTTAGGATAATTAGTACCATTTTTAAAGAACAGATCTTGAAGAGAAATACTGAATAATTTTGCTGTGGCCCCATTTCTTAGAATTGGGAAAAAATTCCAGCGTGATTCACAGCTACCAGTTGAAATTCCAAGTACATCTACAAAGGTTATTGCGTCGTGCATGAAATGCAGTCAGAGATTAAGCATGGGAGCAAACTGTAAAACTGACTTGCAGAGTGAATCCCATGGTGAAAGTCTGTCCCTAGTGCAGAGTCTGAACCTGGAGGCAGCACATGAACGTCCACACAACTTCCTGCCACGGAGGGGGGATGGCAAATCCCAGCTCAGGCTCAGAAACCACCCCCTCCCATTTGAAGCAGAAATAAGCACATGAGATGCTCAAAACAAAGTCAGAAAATTGGCCTATTAGTTCCCAGAACTATTCTCCTCCTATCACTGTCATTCACTGACAATCAGGGAAAAAAAATACACAGAAACTTGTAAGAAAATTATTCTTTTAAAGAACAAAAAATTAAAAGAAAATATTTTATGAAAAATATTCTCAAGATACATTTCCCTCCTGAAAAAAACCCCTTTACTATCTACTTTCTTGCAAAGATTTGTACACAGATAAGAGGTAGTATGGATGCAAAAGATGTGGCTTTCGCTTCTTGAAACATCGTGTATTGAACAATATCGGGGGATCTGATTTAGTAAAAGCCATCAAGAATTTATACTTTTTATACAGTTCTTGTGATTGCTTTTTTCATTACAGAAAATGTCCCACAGTGGAATAAATGACAAAATTATTTTTGTCTACATTATTTTTTGTCTATTCTGTCTGTAAAAGTAAAGGTCTATGGAAAGAAAAAACCCCACCTTTTATTTCAAAAGGTTTCCTAAAGAAAAACTGAAATTTGCCAGTTTTTCAATGAAAATCACCCTAAACAGGAAACACTCAAGAGCGAATTAAACTCTTAAAGTCATTGCTACCAATTTCTTTCCCTTAAAACAGTGCATTAGGGAAAACCAAAAGTGAAATGGTATTGCCTAATCCAGGCTGAGAAAATACCCTGTCAGTAGTTCTTGGATGGAAATATATCTGCTGGGATCTTTACTGCTGGAAGAACTACAACACCTTTAACCAACAGCAGCAGGAATAATGCTGGAAAGATGCAAACTTGGAAGAAATCACACAACTCCACATGACTATTTGAGACTAAGGTACGACTGGCAACACTCCTTTGCACAGTGTATATATATATATCTATATATCTATATATATAGATATATATATATATCTCCGTGTACACACACACACACGCTTTTCTCTAACGCAGCCTTTCCTCTCCTTGCCCCTGGACTCTGTAATTGCTCTCTAGCTCTCCCTGCCCTAGAGAAAGGCAGGGCACCCCTGCTTTCCTTCAGCCATCTACAGAATTACTATTTGGGCAACCAATTTTGGCACTTTGGACAGATGATTCCCTTTTCCCAACCCAGCCCAGCAGAATATCTACCCCTTCATCACTGACGCATTTTTATCCCGTTGCTACATTCCTCTATCGATCACAACTGTGGTCACTGTGACTGTGAGCATATGTTCTCCCTCTAAATGCAAACAAAACTAGTGCTTCTTGCTTCAGTTTCTGTGCAAACACCCAACCCTAAAATTATCAGTCAAAGGTTTAATTCTTTCAATAAATAAAAGGAAATACCTGAATATGGTTGGGAAACCTCTGACCATCATCATCTCAGAAAGATGATAGGCACTATTTGTTTTCAAGTTTACACATTTGGAAAGTAAAGTGTGTATGTTCCATAAGCATGACAACAACTCAGTACACCCTTTGCAGTGTAGATGCATGCCTCAGATATGCAGTTTCCCTGGGAATGGCATGTACTGCTGTTGAAATTCAAACTTGTTTCTCAAATGCTGCTCTATAATATGTGGCACTAAACTCAAATGATGATCAAAAAAAGGACCAAAAAAATAAACAGGGAGTGAGGGACAATGAGACAGAAATGATTTTCAAAATCCAATTTGCCTTCACACTCAAAATGCACTTATAGTTTGATAGGGGGATATGTCCATACTGCAACTTAACATATATATGGTTTAGCAGAGACAACCAAAACATTGTAAAAACAGACCATAGAGTGGGCCAGCAACTAAGGTGTTTTAAAGTAACTTTTTGTCCTGAATAGAATTTTTCTAAGTCCCACTTTAGGCTGTACAACCGATTTGAAGAGAAATCCAGTTCTTGCTTCCTGTGTGGCTTTGTTTCTTAGTTCACATAGTAAAGCCAATAGACAATGTTGAAGAAGGAAAAAACCACAGGGAAGAAGATGCGGGACCATCGATCTATGGCATTGACATCAGTCAAGTCAGGGATGGTGATTTTCAGCTGCGAGGCCCTTCTCCGTAGCCGGCTCTTCTTCTGTGCCACGTGTCTCTCCAGGGCGTTGCGGCCGAAGCTGTGCCGGGGCAGCCCGGCCTTGCGGTACTGGATGCTGGAGGTGTCGTAGGCCAGCATGGTGCTCCGGGGGTCTCCCAGCCCCATCACAGCCTCTGAGGCAGCCATCTCGTTCTTAATCTCTAGTGTGCTCAACAAAATGTTTTCATGGGGGTCCATCTGCAAAAAACAGGAGAGCAGAGTCAGCAGGGCAGCGAGGAAGCCCCGCTGGCTGCCACCTGAAGCCATGCTGGGAGGGGCGAGATCTGACACTGCTAATTATGGATGGCAGCCTGTCCAAAGGACTTAGAGCACTATTGTCATTTACTTGGGAACTCAAGTAGCTATTGGGCAAGTACAGGACAGGGCAATAAATGCTATTTCCCCAGACCTACATTTAGCGAGCACAAGCTGGAAATGAAGTACACGCTCAGCTCCTGAAGGTGGGATTCTGGGAAGGGCATCTGGGGAAAAAAATGGAACTTTCCAGGGGTTTTGAAGGGAAATCAAATGGAAAAGGGTCTGCTTTGTTTCGGTTCTTCTTCCTTCAAATGAAAGCTTCTGCTCTGACATAAATTTCAAGTATTCCCAAGGTCTCTCAGTCTCTCTAAATGAGGCACAGGTGAATGCAGGTTTTCTGTCCCTATATGCCAAAGAGCACTGGTGTTTACCTGGGAAAAGGCACCACCTAACCACACCTATGTGGAAACTCTATTCCCCAGTGCTAATGAATTCCATAAATACAACGCATGCTGTGGAGACCTCAGTGCTGGAGCAGCAGAGATCTCCAACTCCAGGCAAGGAAAAAGATATGCAGAATGTAATCACGTCAAATGTACAATGAACAATTGTTTCAATGGGTACATTTAGCTACTAAGCATTTTTTTAAAGGCAGTTCAGTGAAAAAAATATTAATGCAATGTTGTAAAGAAACCCCTTAGACAATCAAGAGGATTTCAAAGATAAGGAACTAAATTCTACTTCTTAGGCGATCTGGAGTAGATCTGAAGTATGGCAGGAGAAATTAAAAAAATAATCCATTTATAGAAAACAAATATGAAGTAATTTAGGAAGTTCTAATTCTCCTCAGCCTTCCCTCTAAATATATATTTTGAATTGTGTGATTACAGAGTATAATTAACTAAAAATACTTTAAAAGAAATAAAAGCTAATGAGAAGCTAATTAACTACACTGACTTAGTGATGGTAGTGCAGATATACTCCAGGCCAAATAAGAGACAAAATTGTCCCAGAGCTCCTTTAAGAATAGCTCTGCCACATTACTCATTTCTCATGTACAGAATATATTCCATGGTTATTGCTCAAAGTGCACAAACTGCGACTTTTGGGGATTTCTGAACAATAATATGGAATTCACCTATTCTGTAATATTTAGAAACCAGCCATCAGCAGCAGGTACCTCCTGCACTACCCAATACACTGTATTTGCCATCATTAAATCTTCAATGGAACACTTCCCATGGCACTGGGAGGGAACTGGGCTGAAAACAATTGCTTTTAGTAGCACCCACTGCACAGTGTTCTGAACTGGGAAGTCAGATGTTCACAGAAGTACTTTGGACCTACTGAAACACTGTCATTTGAGTGATTACATCTGTTCAAGTGATGCACAAAAACTGGCGTTGCTGAGATGCCATATTTCCCTCTCTCTCACTTTTTTTTCCCACCCAATCTGTGTGAGTTTGCACCCCTCTAGTTTCAGTATATTTGAGTTTTAAATTAGATGTAGTGACTCAATGTGAAGCAGCCAAAATCTTCCATTTTGTTTGCTTTCCATCAAAGCCAGATGAAATCTTTGAAGTTTCCAGTGTGTTAGGGAACTCCATCTTTTTTTTGAAAGCACTGGAAAAATGGGAAAGCTGAGCTGGAACTCAAGAAAAAATAATTTAAGAACCCTGTAGCACGATACTGAGCATGGTGAGGAAACACTGTGTTCTAGCCAGGAAGGCCATCAAACTGGTTCTCATCTGCGTCAGACAAAACAAAGGCAAAAATAGTATTCTGCCATTAAAACAAACAAAAGCATCCATGTGGCAAAGGTTTGAAACAGATCTATGAAACTCTGAAAGCAGCTTTCAAACATTTTCTTATAATGAGCACAGCTATTTAGAAATTCTTATGTGATTTTGGGGGTAAGACAAAATGGGCTGTCCTTTTTGTTATTATAAGATCTCAGACCAATTATAAGACTTGCAGGATCCTAAAAATAAAAGCAATTAATTACAGGCACTTGGCATTCATTGATGCCAAGAATGTCTAACACCAAAAGAGGTAAGTATCTTACAAGAGGGGTGCAAAGTCATTTGCAAACTACATTTTCCATAGTTTCATGTAATCTTAAGAGAAGAAGTTTCAGTTCCAGTGACATCAAGGGAAGTTTGACATAACATCCACTAACGTGATGCTTTTACCCCTTAGCCCAGAGCCTGGTTATTTTCACCTCAATGTTGTGCATTCTAAAATACTGTTTTTGGAAAGATTTTACTGCCAACAAATGTGTCCACATCTTAAATCTTCTTAGGATGAAACTACTTTAAGCATTTTACCCTTTTGATCTGCAATGATATCAGAAATTTGAGTACTCTTTACATACTTGCATACATTCTAGGCAACACATGCAAGAGAAATTATTTTAGCCTACTCGAGTTAGATACAGACATGTTTTAGTGACATGCCACTCCTTCAGTTAACTTGTTTTCTTAATACAGCAAACTGCTGCAGATATGGTAATCCTGAAGCAGTTAGTAAGATTAGTGATGCTGGGCAGAAAAAAACATTTAGCAATATTCTAAACTATCTTCTGGGGCAAAGTGTCTTCTCCTGCAATGTATCACACTGCTATCAGAGCTGAAGGACAGCATTTTTCAATATTCCGAGAATTTTTCAAAAGAAATAATGAAAAATACAGTAAATATTAGCGATGGGCGAACCTTCAAGTGTTAGAATAAACAAGTAAATGCCACAAAGTTCAGGTGCTGCTTGAGCATTAATTTGACCCTCCTGCACCTGAAACAGTGAATTGACCATAAGAGCAACTGCATTTTTTCATGTTACTTTGAATTACCAAAGTAAAGGAACTCCCAAAGTTCCAATCCAGAAGTACAAATGAAGAAAGAAAGAAAGAAACAACAAAACCCCCAGAATAAGTTAACTCAGCTCTTCAACCTTCGACAAAAGGCTCCCTGTCAGCTTAGAGAAAGCTGGGAATGAAATTTCCACCAAGTAGGTTCGCCCAACTCTAAATAAAACATGCTCTTGTAACTAAGTGACCCCTGAGACAGAATGCCAGTGAATTACAGTTCTTGCGAACAGCACCACCCGTTCAAAAGGATCCCAAAGCGCTTTACAGGCATTAGAAAGAACCACTTCACTTCCCAGTGGAGACAATCACCTCAGAGGCGAAATGTGGTGACTGACAGTGCAGAACAACAACTATATTTTAGTCGAGGAAATGAAGAATGTTGTAGCCAATTGAAACTATGGGTGGGTGAGTGGTGGTGGGAATGTTGGGCAAGCAGAACAGTTACAGAAATTGAGATTTGGCCACGTGCCTGGGGCTGGGATGACCACGCTATAAAAAAGTGCCATGGGATCTTTAATGACCAGAAACGGTCAAGACCTGAATTTTAAGTGTCTGAGGATAAAAACATTAGAAAACAATGAAAGATACCTTTGTTGAATACATTTCTGGACAATGATATGTGCCAATTATTCTTCTGTCCTGTAAGTTAATAAAATCAAGACCAGTTTCCTTAGAGATAAGGCAGCTATTATTTTTCATTTAAAATTAAAGCACTCTAGGGTAATAATAGGACAACTAATTAAAATATGTAGGGACCTCTAAGCCAACAATTAGGTATATTCAGGTATATTTTGGCTTCAGAGGTGCTATTACTGCCTTGCTCTGCTCCATAAGGTAACATAACATTGTGATGTAAATGTAATTTTTCCAACTGGTCACTTGACCAAGGAAGGTATGATGATATGAAAACAATTATTAAAATTATTCTGGGGAAAAAGTAAGTGTAAAAGTGGTTTCAAAAGGAGGTGGAAGAAGGTTAAAAAGATCTCTTGGTGTACAAGAATTGTTCAGCCATAGAACACAGACTCTTTATGGTGAACAGAAGGGTTCAAACTGAATGGAGAAATTCCCAGGGACGAGAAAGGAAGGGAGGATGAAGATGAAAGAGCAGCAGCAAGTACCATGGAAATTAAAGGTGAAAGCAGAAGTGGAAGAGAAATGACCAGAACTCAGCAACCATGTGAGAGGGTGAGGTTTGGATAAATCAATCTTAAAACTGGATGAGAAAATATATGGTGCAAATGACATTCGTTTACAGGTCCAGGTCAAGTGGAAGAAAAGCTGACTCTGGAGCCTTGAAAGAGGCCATGACCTTTATGATGGTCTCAAACTAAGGGAATACAGAGAAAAGTGCAGCAATGTTACCATTATATATTCTTGCTGATACCTAGAAACTCCAAAATGATGGCTTTCTCGAGGAATTCCTCTCACACTTATACATTAGCAAATGTAAAATACAACAAAATTACAACTCCCACACACATACATCAGGAATCCTCCAAGGATGACCAGATTTCTGAAACAACTAACTGTCAGTAAACCAGCACACTGGCAATTATGCTCTACTGTTCTACCAAACACAACTCGATAACACTGATGAACTGAAAGGATATAATATTGACATTCTTGCTTTCTCATATACTGTTCATTTTCACCTACAACCTTCAATCACAGGCAGGTAACTGATGGCTCCTTTTATGGTAGAATGGCTCAGAAGCTGTGGACACAATAGGCAGCAGGGATGAAATTTCCCACGGACAAACCTTCTGAAACAAAACAGTTGTAAATTGAAAAGAAATGTCCTTTTGTTACGTAGGGCTGCCATTAGCCAAAAAAATCTGGAGAGCTAAACTGTGAAATTAAAAATGGAAGTACCCAGTCTATCCCAAAGATTAACACCTGAGATGTAGCATTTATGTGTCCTTACATTCTTAAGAACTGAAGACGGAAACAAAGCTCCCTTTCTCAGTGAAGACCTACATGACATGCCTAGATATATAATTTAATTTGTTCTAAATAAAGACCTTAGTGTTATCTATAGCACAGTGTCCCACCTCTTGACATCTGAGCTTTGCTTGGGAAATCGGTAACATCCCATTCCTGACTCGTGTCAGTACCTCTGGCAAGATCAGGTGAAAGTCTGAAGTAAAGTCTGAGGCACTTCTCATGTCATAGGGATGTTCCACCTCACCAGCAAGGTCTGAGTTACTGACTGGCAACCACTGACCTCTGGGGGCTGCCCTCACCACCCGAGGTAACATGGGGGAGGTACATTAGTTCTGTATAAGCTGCTCTCAGGTTCACTCAGGGAGAAAAAAGAATTAATTCTTTCCAAATGGCACCTGCCTAAAGCTATACAGACATTTTTGACAAGATAAGCCACAGTCTGCTGAGATAAAGCTACAGAAATTTGTAACACACAAACGCCTAATATTTCAAAATATCCGTATGTGAAACAATGTCTTTAGCGATGGAACAAACACTGCATTTCCACTGTCTGTACAAAACTGAATTTCCTGCCAGCACTGGAGTTACTGTTTATGAAACCAGGCTAGAATGCACTGGCTCAGGTCGTGTTATACCCCTGAGATTTGGGTCAGGCTGTACAGCATGTGGTTAGAGGGCAGTAAAATTGGGATGACTCGTAATTTCAGGTTACTTGGCTTGGTTGGTGTCAGGTCAGAAAACTCAGAAAAACTTTGAAAATTAAATAAGAATTTAATTTAGATTCTTGAACTTCTTAAAGCCTAGAAATCTAAGCAAAAAAAAACATCAGAAACCTGCAAGAGTTAAAAAAAAAAAAAGTGAGAGAAAAATGCAAGATGTGAACATGGAGTTTTAACACTGCTCTAAATACCTGTAAATCAATTCCAGACATTCAGTTTTACCTTCTGATATATGTGACTTTGATCACTGTCTTTAGTAACACATCACTAACTTAGCTGCAAGTATTGTAGGATTACAGAGAAATGGTTGAAAACACACTTCCTTAGGTATCCATGACTTAAACACAGGATTCCATATTCGAGACACTGAAGAACTATTCCCCCATAAAATGACAGGGGCTGAAGCATCTTTGGTTTGGCAGCATTTGAATAAAACCCATGAGATACAGACTTGTTCAAACTGCTGCCCAGAACACAATGTTCTAAACCAAAAGCCAACAAGAGAAATAGGCCAAGTCAGGACTGCTGTTGGAAATATGGCCCAGAACAGGAAACCATGGGGCAAACTGGCATCCCGTCCTCAGCTGGAAGCATCAGCATCTTCTCAAACAGCACAGAAACATCCCGGGGGGTTCTGGAGCAGGGGGGATAAATCACCTCAGCCAACCAACAAAGAGAAATAGGGAGTGCTGTGATTCTGGAGAAAAACATCTTCCTCCTTTTCCCTTTGGGCCGAGGTCAGTCAACCCAAACTGATCTCTAGGAAAGGGAAGGAATGAATTCTGGAAGTGAGGCCTCCATGTCGGACGTGGCACTTCCACCCTGGCAGCAAGTATACTGAGCAGAAGCAGCAAACAGACGCCTGAGTCAGGACATGATCTTGCAACTTTACTTAAGTAGATCCATTAATTAAATAGGACAAACAAATATTAAGGTTAGTCATGTTTTCAGCTGATTTCCTGAGACATTTGCTCTCAATCCAAACCCAGAAACAATGCACATACACATATGGAGGAAACAATTTTCTTCTTTTTCGACCTGCAAGAACGTATCACAATGGTGGGCTTAAATATTAGTTAAGAATTCTAACTAGAAAGTTTTCAAACCTGAATAACCTTCATATTGATGTTATGACAGTAAAAATAAGGTCTATCAGCTGCTCCTCTAAAACAACGTCTGTAAGATACTTAAGATGTTATTTTTCTTGTTTGAAGTCAAATGTAATGTGCAAAGAACTCTACAGCACATCCCTGTCGTGAGAGTGGGTGGGCTGAATGACAGTCTACCAGTGTTTCACCCACCTGACCACGGCACACTCACTTGTCAACAGATTCAGGCTTGTGATTTTGGGGAAGACGTAATTCTTGGGCCCAGCCCAAAGGAAAACATGGCCAGAGGCAGCATGAGGTCCAGGGATAAACCTCCAGAGAGAAACTGCAACTAACTCAACAAAAAAGGAATTAAAAGCCCTGAGATTTTTCTATGGAAAATCACTGAGAATTTTTTGTTATAGGAAAAAGAAAGATGAATTTCTAATGTTTTACAACAAATTTCCAAAATAAAAAAGATCCAGAAAAGTAGGTCTTATGATCATGTTCAGTGCTGATTTAGAAGCCTGAAACAGAGCCACCTGCACAACTATAGACATTGCAAGGCTCAGAGGACCAGTCCTGACAATATTAAAATGGAAAGTCTTCTGCTTTCAAATTATGAAAAAAAAAAAAAGTCTGAATTTGTTGACTGACTTAGAACATTCCTGTATGATTGACTTGTACACCGATAGTCTGTTTTTCTGAAGAGTCTAACATTTTGTCACTCATTTCAAAATGAGTGACAAGAATGAAGGAACTTTGATGCCAAGACATGGTTAGTCATTTCAAATTCGTTTCTAAGTAAATTTTTGTGTATGCAAAATATATATCAATATTATGTACCACTGCAAACTTTGTATTATACTTGATTTTGTTTATGCATTAATTCTAGAGAAAATAAAAATCAGATTATAGTTTTCTCCATGACACTGTGGTGGCCTTTTGTGCCTGTAAACGTCAATCAAACTTGAGTTTGATTAGTTAAACATATTAAATTTTTATAGCAATATATAGACATATACACAGATACACCTGCAAAATATAAATTGATGGATAGTCAGAGAATTCCAGAACACATTTAAAATTAGGGAAAAATTACTTGGATTTTTGGCAATAGTGTGCAGTTTGTTCTTGACACACATAATTCTACGGAAACAAGAGAAAAGAACAGTTACCAACATGCAAATATGGCAGGTGTCTGTGTAAAACAGGATTATATTCCATGTTACCCAAGTTTCCTCAGGTGCATCTCAGGAAGGGTGATCTACTTGGAGTGTGAAAGCTATTGCTGAGTTAATATGACCAAACATAGGCTTCTTTTTAATTGGAAATGATTATATATTGCACCTGCCTCATGGTACGGAAAGGAATAAGACATAAAAGCTGAGGAATCATCCCCCACACCAATTCTCTCTCTTCAAACAATACCTACTGCAACCGCGTTTTTGATCTTCTCCTCCGGCTTCATTATCATATACTTCAATAAACAAAACCCCTTCCATGCTACCATTGAAACTTATGTGAAGATGCTTCTCCTACCCAAAACTGCAGTAGCTTGAAAGTAAAAAACCTCAGCATTTCATCTAGAAAAACATCTGCTAAACCCCTGAATTTCTGGAGACCTTCCTTGCCAGTTACCTGCAGGAACCTTTGAATACTTACAGAATACAGGCACAGAAAATGGTCCAAAGAAAACATGACATGAAAATAATCCTATTGATTTAGGCTGTGTGACTTTCACTGTTGCATCCTTCAGGCCAGCTCACAAGTGTTGTTTCTGACAACTACGTTACCAGAAAGCTGGGTTTGTTTTGAGGACAGGCATGAAGTGGTTTTTGCACATGGCTTTAAGATGGAAGAAGTTTAAGGACAAGTCTCAACAAGTTTTTGCATGGGGAAGAAAGTTAAATTGAAGTCTCTCATATTTCTAAAAGGAGGACTAGAGACACAAGAAAAAAAAAAGCTTTAGATTTCCATGTTTTATTATAATTTTTATCATTACAGAGGTATTGTTAAAACTAGTTTCTAAGGAGTAAAAGAGATATATTCATATATAGGCATACCCATTCAATTAAACCTTGACAAACTCTTTGGAGCTGATGTATTTAAGGAAATCAATTCCTGAAACTCCCCAGCCAAACACACCTTCTGGTCTGCAGCTACAGACATTGCTTCTAATGCACTGTACATCATTTGTCTGTTCTGTGTCCTATTTCTTCACAATTTGACATAATGACCTAAACTGCACTAATGGATTCTTCCATGAACCAGGAGTGTGTTCAGTTCAGGGTCACAGGCAGATCTCAGGCTGCAGATGCAGCGCAAGAGCAAAAGGGATCACGTGCTTTAACAAACAGTGAGTGCACACGCTGGTCCTGCACTAATTAAATGTGGCATTCAAAGGAGCATGGCTGCAGAAAAAACCCTCCCACAGCTGACTTGACCTTCATTCAGATGTCATGTGGAATTGTGGAATTCCACTACAGAGCATGGAAACAAATCACCTCCTGACTGATGCTGCTGCAAAGTGCTGGGAGCTAAATCTGCTACTTCCTCCAATTTCACTCCAGTCCAAACTCTGGGTTCATAAAAGCACTGAGAGGCTGCTCAAGCCCCCTGTGCATTGCTGACTGCTGCATGTGCAATTCTTCCTCTGTAATGCAGGAATGCAAACTGAGGAGAAAGACTTAACTTTTATAATCTGTGCCTACTTCATTACATGTCCTTCATTAAACTTCCGTGTAAGCAATACCTTCTGACCCTGGCTCAAGAATCAGTCCTCATGCAGCTTTACCTGTACTGCAAACAAAAGGAAAACTCTTGCTTTCACTGACAGCTGGACAGAGGCAGCATTAGCTCCAGCAATATAGAGCAGTGAGGATTTGAGATTTTAGACTGAAATTTTAAGAGCTTCCTGTTGCCTTAGAGTTTTAATATCCTGTTCAGTTTATTAAGGGAGTCTGTGCATATAGCCAGTTTAAAAATCCTCTTCTTACCAAAAGCCTTTACAGCTTATTGCAAACATGCTTTATATGCTTATTCATGTTTTATACTACAAGTACCTCTACTCTGTAGGGTATGAGGTGCAGTTCTGTGTAATAGGTACTGACTGGTTTTAGGTACCTTTGCAATAGTTTCTCCTCCCTGGAGATGCATTATATGATTTCTTCAGACTGAAATGAACAACTACTGCTATGAACTGAAAAGATCAGAGACAAGCCAGCAGTGAATCAGAGGGGAAATAAAGGCATTAGCCAGACCTAATTATTTTGGAGCACTGCTATTATCTGTGGCCTGCAGCCCTGCTAAAGCACCTTTACACCAGCATGACAACTGAGGAGAGTGACCCAATGTGCTGGCAGGCACAGGAACCATCCCCAGTCAGCCTGCAAAGGGCCACAGCTCCACAGCAGTGCATCTGCTCCTGGCTCAGGTTAACACACCCCTTCATCTAATTCCACCCCTCTCTGGCAAAAGAGACATCCATGGATATGACAGTGAGAAAGCCACGCAGGCTCTTCCGGTTGTTCCCCAGTACCGTGGCCCAAAGAAGTTTGGAAGCTGCACACACACGAGACACGGACTCTGGAAACAGGCCCCTGGGCAGGAGGGAACTCTGGGAGCCCCTTGCCCTGCTACACTCTACAATGGCCAGAAACTGTCCATCCTCAGCCTGCCCAGTTCATGCTGAAATAACTGGCGCAATCACTCGTGAAACAGGTCATTGCACGGCCCTGTTTGCCTCAAAGCTCTGATAATGCAGGGGAGTCCCCTAAAAATGAGAGATGTGAGGAGAACCATTAGACTTTTCCAGCTAAATTGGTCAGACTCTTTACCTTGCTCAAAAAGCTGCAGGGGAAAAAAAAATTCATCAGCTAAGACAATATGAAGGAGAAGAAAGGTACCAAGTGAAGTGCAGCTGAGGGCAGGTTAAGCTCCTGTTTGCTATTTCCTTGTCATCTCATGTCCTTTAGCAACTCTGTGCTAATCCAGATATAACAACAGTGAGCCAGTAGAGCAAAGATACTTGTATCTGTTTAAACATTCTTAGCTCCCTAAGCCCTACATTAATTTTTCAAGTACATTTCTCCTGTATTCAAATCTATTAATATGCTGTTTAATTATCATGTTAAGTTCCATGTTCTTCACTTGGTACCCAAATTTTGGATAGGAAAATGTCATTAGCCTGACAACTTCCCGTGTTTACGACTTGCACTGTGCAGCAGCAATGCCCTGTCACTGCCTCCTGCCTGAATCCCTTACATAATACCAAGACCATTGAGTAAAGAGTTGTTTTAAAAATACATTCAGTATATTTAAAAGAAGTGTTTGTGTTCAGAAAAGAAACCTTATCTAAACATGCAAAGGTTAGCAATGTCACTTCACATTTCTTTTTTTTTTAAAAATGACTGAATAAATCTGTATAAACAGTTTTACAAATCACTGCATAACACACTGACACTTTTCCCCTCTTTTTCAGAGGGAAGTTGCTTTATTACTGCTCACAATAACAGCAGCATGACTGCAAAATTAGAGGTATTTCTGTGACCTATGTTATCAGGTACTGCAGGTACATCCCTGTGCACTCGCAGCACTCTCTGTGCTCTGGGCCAGTTGGGAACATGTAGAATTCAATGGTTACTGCAATTGCATCCAACTCAAACCACATTCAGTGAGGTATTTAACCATGCTGGCCTTGGATATTAAGTAAAAGGCTCAGTACAAAGAAAATCTAAATAAAAAGTTGCTCCCAGAGTACTTTGTGTCAATCCTGTAGGCAAATTCCTGCAACAGTTACTGGAATTAATTTCTCTGCTCACTGCATTGGATTCCCACACTGGTCAGTGCTTTCAAATTCTACTTCATGGTCAGCCATTTGCCACTAGACTTGGGCTGTTCTGTTACATGGCAGAAAGATCTACTGTATAAATAAGAATATCAAAAATACACAGGTGTGTACAAAAATATAGCTCAGCAAGTGGTGGCACTCTGACACCCACGCATCTTCACTTTTCACTGATATTGGAGGAAAGACTTCAGGGAAATGCAGATCTAGTCTCATGAAATTACTTACAGGGTAGTTTACAGCATTGATTTTTTAAGGAGAAATTGAGTAAAATAAAAAAAACCAACACAACTTGACAAATTAAATAAAAACACAGTTGTTTTTTTTCATTGCTGAAAAATCACCAATAGAAAGAAAAAGATGAGCTTTACAGAGGTAAAATGATCTATGTTAACATCAAAATTAATCTCATCATTATCCATTCACCTCCATTCATTAAAACATGATTCTTTCAAATTAAAAAGAAAAAAATAAACTAATGAATGGGTGAGATCTGAGCCATAGCAACATAACTCTCCATCCTAAAAGGCTATGAACTATAACCTACAAAACCGATTTGTTCTATCGACATGTGATAGGTTTTTGTTATTCCAGCAAATACAGAACAGAATGTTCTGTCTGCAGGCACACTATGTGTGTAGAAGTGTAGATGTTCTGAACAAACATGAGAAATTCCATCACTAGAGCTGTATGAAACTTATGTTTCCAATTCAGAAATAATCCCTTGGGTTTTTTTTCTAATTTAGTTTCGGTTTTTAATTCTTTGATTTTTTTCTCCTTCGACTATCACGCTGAATTACAAATTCAAAAAGCTTCCCTCGACAAAAAGCTCCCAACAAAACAAAAACCCAAAAAAATCCCAAACCAACAAAATCCCCCTCAAAGATAATTTAGCTTTATTTAACTTTCCCATTTTGCATGTGTGTGAAAGTTTATACATATCACACTGAGTACATTTTTGCATTCAGCTCAGATTTGCCACTGTGTGAAACTCATCCAAAATGGTCAGAGTGACAAATCACAAATGCTTTATAAGTGCCCCATTTTCATTAAGCATAATGGATTCTTTTCCCAAAGTGTGTATCTTGGCAAATGTCTTTTCTGCCTCAATTCTCCTTCCCTGGGGGACCATTTTTAGATTCAAAATTAAGTACACAGCATGTTGATGCTTTATTTCTGAGCAGTTCCTCATTTAGTCAATAGTATCCTGGGCCATTATATCTTGAAAATACGCAAACTTGTCAAGCTCTAAACGCTTCTGTAGCAAATATTTCTTATCCAGCTCATCTGAAAGATTTATGAAAGCAGGTTAAATTTAGGTTTTAGTTCCAATGTTCCATACAGCTCTTACTAGAGTATCAGCTACAGCCATCATTTTGGATTTTTTCCTTTGGAAACAGATTATACGTATTTAACTCTCCATCCTGACTAGGAAAACATCTCTCAGTAAAGCTTTAGAAACAAGTCCCTCAGCCTTCCAGGCCAGAGGGCAGCGCTCACTGCTGAGGTGGCTAAATACGCTGCTCTGCAGAGCTAAGACAGGATCATCGTAATTCCACTCAGTTGCTAAAGAAATGACACTGCGAAGCCCTGGCTGGCAGCAGTGAGGGTCCTACTTCCAGGGGAGATGCTCCAATACCCCCCAAGGCCAGCTTACCTTGTTGACGTCCATTCGCAGCTTCTCGTTGTTGGCACTGGCAGCTTTTTCTGCCGCTTTCTTCTGCCGCTGGGGGCCCCTGCCAAAGAAGATGTAGTTGACCAAAGCATACTCCAGCAGAGCCATGAAAACGAAGACAAAACAGCCCATAAGGTACATATCGATGGCTTTCACATATGGAATTTTGGGAAGAGTCTCTCGGAGATGGGTGTTAATTGTTGTCATTGTGAGCACAGTTGTGATTCCTGGAAAAAAGAATTGACAAGTCTAGTGATTGAAATAATTTTAATTTTCTAGCATAATAGTTCATAATATTCAAATGCTAGAGTTGAAAAATATTAGATTTTTTTTTTCCCCGTGGTGAAAAAAAGACATTTCCAACCTCTGTCCTCATTCATAGAATCCTAGAAAGGTTTGGGTTGGAAGGAACCTTAAAAACCATCTCATTCCAATCCCTCTGCCATGGGCAGGGAGCCTTCCACTAGATGGGGTCGCTCATAACTCCATCCACCCGGGCTTTGAACAGTTGCAGGGATGGGGCAGACAGAACCCCAGGCAACGTGTTCCAGTGTCTCAGAGGGAAGAAGAATTTCTTCCTAAGATCTGGTCTAACCCTGCCCCCTGTCAGTTTAAAGCCATTCTCCCCTGTCCTGTCACTCCATGCCCTTGTAAAAAGTCCCTCTCCAGCTCTCTTGGAGCCCCCTTAGGCACTGGAAGGTGCTCTAAGGTCTCCCTGGAACCTTCTCTGCTCCAGACTGAACAATTCCAACATTGCTTCACTCAGGGCAAATTGTGCCTGACAAATTTGGTGGCCTTCTGCAACTGGGTTCCAGCAACCTTCTGTAGTGAGTTTCAGCTATAAATTACCAGGCTACAGTTCCTGTTATCTTGCTTTACTCAGGCATTTTCAGGATATCTGCAGTCTCAAACCCTAAAGGGAAAATGCTACACAGAAAGGTCTGGTAAAGCTCAGACAGTGTTCTCTAAGGTTAAAATGTCAAATTCTCAATAGCATGTTTTATGGGGGTTTACTTATTGTAACTATGCAAGATCTGTACTGGTAGGAATCAGTCTGATTTATACTGATTTATCTGTATCTATTTGGCAATAGATACAGATATTTATTTATGCTTGGATCCTCTGATGAGGGGCTCAGTATAAACATGGGAGTAGTGATGAGATACGAGAGGGATTAATTAGGGGAACAGTTTTGCCTTTGGAATGTAAGGTAACAGTAAGGAAAAACAATCATAGAATCATTTAGGTTGGAAAAGACCTTTAAGATCATTGAGTCCAACCTTTAGCCTAGCTCTGTTTCCTACCCTGCACCTGCTCCAGCCCCTCAATGTCCTTCCTGAAGTCAGTCTTGAGGAGCCCAGAACAGGACACAGTATTTGAGATGCAGCTTCATCTCTCAAGGACAAGGGAGCTACAGAACCCTAGGAAAACCTTATTTAATTCATCCCAGAAAGGAAAAGCAATTTATAATCCATAACACAGTGTTGAATGTGTGTTCTGGCCTGCCATGGGCAAAAGTAAACTAGGTGCACTCTCTTTGGAGACAAAACAAGCAATAAAAGAACAACAGAAAACGTCGAGACACTTCGGCTAATTCTGGTTACGATGATTATACAGAAAGCTCATTCAGACATGAAATCCCTCTAAGTTTTATTTAAATTTTGAAGATTTAAATGCTGATTCAAACAATACAAAGCTTAACAAGCAAGACGTATCTAACAGATTTCTTTTTCAGATCATGCACTATCCACTAAGCCAGAATCTAGAAAAACACTCAGCTAATGCACACTGCATGAGATGTGTAAAAATGCCTACCTAAAGCAACTCTTGCAGCTGAAGCATCATAATTAATCCAGAAGGAAACCCAGGACAGGATAGTGATCAGAATAGAAGGCATGTAGGTCTGCAGAATGAAGTAGCCAATGTTTCTCTTAAGTTTAAAGCTGAGAGACAGCCTTGGGTAGGCACCTAAAAGAGAATATTTGCCATGGCTGTAATTTACTTGCATAAAGCCTGAAAACATTTTTCTGTCATTTTGATTTTATTATTTCATGCAGCATAGAGTACACTCAGAGCTGAAAGATCCAGGATAATGAGCTGCAGAATTTCTAGCAAGAACGGGGATTAAAGAATCTTTTATTCTAAGGGTACAAGGATGCTCTTGGTGCATATCTGCTGGTATCATAACGTTCAACAATCCACAGCCAAAATACATGTCAGAGCAACTCAGCACAGAAATGCCTCTTCCCTGGCAGACTGTGGTGTGCCTACTTCAGTGTAACCCTCACTCTCTTCTCTCCAAGAAATTCAACACCTGTCTTTTGTCTCTGGATACCAGAAGCAGTTTACTTGTTGAAATGGGTGCCTAGAAATCATCATTCAAGTCCCAGTTCTGCTTGGCTTTGAAGAATTTGGGATGCTCCATCTTTCTACAGTCCCTTCAAAGATCATTTCTACTCATAACTGAGTTTTGAAGATAATTTGTTAAACACACCTATAGGTTTCCCAAGTAGGTAGAGAACATCACTTAGTAACAGCCCAACCCAACTCTTGCCTCTGTTGAACAATTTAAGGTCCAATCTGATTTTCTCCTTCTCCTCTGACAGCATCTTTTCAGCCTTCAAAAACTCATACACTTGCTAGAATAGCCTAAACTGAAAATCCTGTGGAACAAGTATTGTAAAGGTTTTACACTGAACACAAAATAATTAGCCTAATACATCGACAGCTTGGGAAAAGGAACATCTAGAAACAGGGAGGAAAAGGTTCCTAAATTTCCTGCAGGCTGGGTTGTTACTGGTTCGGTTAATGGCCATACTGAAACTTCGAGGTGTGTAAGTGGCCTAATCAGATTTCATAGGAAAACAGAAAATACAGCTCATTCGATGAGCCTTAACATGACAGACAACAGTCCCCTGTGCAGAGGTGAATGAATGATGCCCTGTACACCAGGAGAGCCTTAAAAAAACTCTCCCTTTCAAAATTCACTGTTGCTGCTCTAATTTACTCCTGTTTCTAAAATTTTTGCTCAGATCCTGAACTGCACATTGTGAATTAATCCATTTCTAAAAGTCTTCCCAGTGAATTCCCCTTTTAGCTTCCCCTCCACAAACCTGTAGAGAAAACAACATTCTTGGTGATAAGCTTGTAGTCTACAATGGAGAACTGTGGCAGCTCGATCTTGGTCACTCCTGTGACAGCATTATCACCCCCACGCCAGTAAAACTCAATGTCATCTGTGGTGTAGCCATCTATAAAAGCAGGAGCAAAAAATTAACATCCACATCTCTTCTGACACCACAGAGAACAGTCCAGACAATTCACTCAAAGCATAACTTCAAATGTATTTCAAAAAGTAAACCATCTATAACACAATATGTAAAAAACATATGGACACAGGTCATTCTAAATACAATTCCAAAAGGCAATCTTAGTGTCTTTTAATATTTGTTGGGTTTGTATTTTTTTTTTTTTAAGATATATTACATTAATATATCAGTAAAACAAACCTTTAAAACCAAATTAAGACTACACACATCCCATCTCTAGATAGCAACTGTGCATTCAGTTTAAAGTAACTTCCCAAGGCTGGATAAAACAGCAGGAGTTTGCTGCAATTTCTGTCCCTGGGCACTGGTAACAGAATCATTTCCTCCTGGTGACCTGGAAGAGATGCTTTTCTGCCTTGTGCACCATGGTCAGTACAGGCGAGAGGACAGTGACAGTAGTACAGGTGATAATTCAACACAGTTGGTTCTATGTGCTCTGGGGTTTGTAACCAGGCTGTGAATGAAGAGGAAAAACTCTACTTCAAACCCATTTAGTTTTTACTTGTAAAAACGGCATAATCCTTTTTCTAAAATGGCTTGAATGCAATAAAAGATAGCCTCATTCAGGGAGGCTTGGAAGAGGCCTTATAAGAAGCAACTAGAGCAGATGCAGCAACACCCACCACTGGCAAAAAAACACCCACAAGAAACTACCAACCAAAAAAATCCCCTCCCCCCCCCCAAAAAAACCAAACCCACCCCAGAACACATGTTCACACAGTCACAAAACATATGCATGAAATAGGAATCTGGGTTTGCCAGACCAGCTGGCAGCTGAGCCAACTTGCACACTCCAGAGCTGGTGGACAGACATCAAAAATAAATCTACTGCAAAACCAAGAAATAAGATATTCATTAATGTTTGTAGCCTTCTAAAGACTTCTGACATTGAAAATTGTAAATAAAAACAATTAAAATATCAAATAATGACTGTGACTTTTCTGGAAACGGAGATAATAAAATTATATATACATATATATATATAAACCCATGATTTTTAGTTCTCACCCACAAAGGACAAAATTATACACTAAACATCATTTTAGAGTGCTCAAATACCACTTGGTTTCAAGGAATAATACATTATGCATAGAATCTATAACACTGTTTCTGCACATCATTCTATTTCCCTCCAATACAAAGACAGCAAAAGGCACACAATAAAAGAGCACCATACTTAAAAACTTTGTTTCCTTAAAAATGACCTGAAACACTGAGGCACTTTATTGAACATTTAAAGAAAATACTTGTACTTGTCACTGAGATTACTGTAGTTTCTGAACTAACAGACCTGAGCTATGAAACACAGCTTGAAAACCTTTGACAATAAATTCTAATCTTTAATTTAACTTTTTTAGGCCAATTGCTTCTTATGGTAAAGATTTTTGCCAAGTTCTGACTCTGACACTGTTAAGGTAACACCTTGGCAACTCCCCCCACCTCCCCGGGCTGCAGGTGTGAAAGTCTCCTCCTGCCTTCCCCCCTCGGGTTCTCCAGGGGACTGCTGTAAAAGCTGTATCCCAGCAAACACACTTTGTTTTTGCACCTGAACTTGTTAATAACAAAAGCTTCTGTCACGTTCCCAAATGGAACGTGCACGGAAAGAAGGCTCTCCACCCCTTCTGCAGTGTACAGGGCAGTATTTCACCTCCTGTGCCCCTTCTCCCAGTGGAGCAGCAGTTCGACAGGAAGGGAAATTCCTGTCAGTATTGGGGCACTGGCTGTTGACAAGCAGTTTCTGCAGGATACTGGATTTTAAGTACTGCAAGATCTGCTTCACTTGCTTTAAAAGGCACTTTTTCCAGGAAGATCAATGGTACAGAGATGGAGCTCACTAATGACTGTGTTCATGGCAACACAGGCCCACTTCAACAGGATGTCTGAAGGGAGAGCATTTGTTTCAGCGATTGTGTGAAGCACAAATGCTCCACTCTGCAATCAGTTCTCCGGTCACTGTTCCAAGTGTTCCATGGTGGGAGGGACACGTGCAGATTCTGCAGACCTGACAGTCCTCAGCTTGTCATGGTATCCTTCACCTGCCCAGTCACAAGTCTATCTCCAGAAAACATAAGCTCACTTATGTTTCCTTGTCTATCAATACTTTGTATTTGTCAAGTACCCAAAGATAAAGTCTAATACCTGCAAAACATCTGCCAGAAAAGAGGATGGGTCTATTCATGTCTCTAGTGGATGTTTTACAGATATTAAAGCCCAATTACATGTGGCTATAATAAACTCCTTCTGTAGGTATTTGAGACTAAAACCAACTCTACTTACAAGTTAAAATTATTTAAAGACCAACCAATTTAAAATAGTAATAAACAATCTAGAAAAAACAACCTGTGGTTCTGTGTCAAGAAAAAAGAAGAATTAGTGAATGGCAACTCAGTATTTCTAAATTATCAAGCACATGTTGGTGAAGTACAAAGCAAAGCATACTAAACCCAAAAATTCTCCAATTCATTTTTGAAAGAATCTGAGTTAAGCACAAGACACTCTTTGATTTAAACTGTAAAACTGTTGGTTTACTATACATTAAATTGAAGGTAGCACTGGTACTAGCAGAGAGAATCTGATTGATTGCTTTCCCCTCAATCAGTTCTATATCATCAGCAGCACCATTTACTCCACGTTCAGGAAGTTCTATTTCTCTTTCTGTCACGCATCACACACCAGCAGTCAAGCAAATCAATACACTGTCCTGGTAATATGGCACCAATATTACCAGGAAAGCAAAGCATTCCCCATTCCCATTAACAGGGACAGCGAGTTGATCATCGCCTCTACCTCAAGGAATGACAGATGATGAAGCACTGCAGAGCAAAACCAAACAACTAGCAGAAGATAAAATAAAACCCCTTTCACACAGAAACTACAGGAATGCCTATTTTCCCCAGTCTATTTAAGAGAAGTAAAAAATCAGAAATTCTTTAAATACAAACAAGGTAAAACAAAAGCTGGCCCGTTACTGGCCGAGCATGAAAACATTTAGACACAAGGCAGTTATCAGAAATATCCCACGATGGAAGGAAAGAAGCAGACTTTTCTGAAAAGCTCGGGATTTATCAGGAGGATTCACTGTCTCACAAGGCTTTGGTTTGGACAGCTGGGCAATATTTTACATCTACACATCTCCATGTGCACACTGGGTAGGAATCCAAGTGCTCCACAGCACCAACACTATGGCAGCACCTGGAGACAACATAAGACACGAGACACTGAAACCAGTGGGGTGATACAAAGGTGACCAGGAAGACAGAATTTATTGCCACATTTGGCATCAGAGCAATTCCATAAAGCACATCATACTTGTTTCTCTCGCCCCTCTCTCATCCCCTCTAAATTCTGTCTTTCTGCATAAAACATTAACATTCTTTCTACATTTCACTTCAAAGGCTTTTCCCCTAAGGCTCTGAGGATTTGGACACAAAAGAGGATGTACAACTTTCTGATTGCAGTGAAACTCAATCGATTTTTAGCTTATAATGGTAACATTCTCAAAAAACAATAATCTTCAAGTTGTACAAATGGTTCCTTATTGGAGAGAGTGGGGTGGGGAAAAGGAAGAGATGGAAATGTGACTCTGTCATTACTGCATGCAGCCATTAAAAACAAAAAAGGTATTTTGATAGACAAGTGAAATTACAAAATTGATTCCAGGACTCAGAGTAGATTTTCATGGTGTTAGCAGAACCATGTTTAATTTTCATGAAGGCATTGCAAGCTGATTCTCACTTGCAGTAACCCTCCTAACTCACAAATAGGTATCCTGGTGCAACCCATGAAATACCTTCTTTTTTTCCTAGTGATTTCAATGAAATCATTCATACTGTAGGGAACCTCCTGCAAAATGCCTCCATAAAGAAAATGCTTCTGTTACAATTGTTCTAGAAAAAGAAAGAGAGATCAGAAACAGACAGGGAGAACTGTATCCATGCCATGATATTCAAAAACCTTGTAGCTCCTAGAACTCGGTGATTTCTTGCAATCTTTCTGCTTCCACAAGCTCAGTTACTCCCACCAGTACGAATGATCTCCAAAGTGATTGGATTCAACACTGTGGAGATCCTGCAAGCCCAAGAGCTCCTCATACAGCACAGCCTTGAGTCTGTGGTGCCTGATGGAAGGAAGGCAACGAGGCCCAGTTGGCACAGAGCTGGTGCCACATCATCACAACTCAGTTTGTCCTGAGATTCCAACAAAACCTGTGCACAGCACTGTCCAGTGCTGCCTCTGCAGGGCTGTACAGCAGCACTGTCTGGGTAGGTTGGAGTGCAGATCCTTTCCTTCCCACATCCATCCAGGAGTGCTCTTCATCTTTTCCTTCTGATCTCCATCACTCTTTTGTCCTTGGTGTCTCTTGCAGACCAAGTGCTACGTTCATGGATTAAGCACATCCCAGGACACAAGAAAGTGAACCACATCTGGCTGAGTTGTATTTATTCAAATGGCCAAAGTCCAGGGATTTCCATCACTATTGAAAAAACAAATCTGGTTCCTGCAGGCACAAACAACATTAGATAACTGTGCAGATTTTATACAGTACCTAAAACATCCCATCCCCTACTTCTGCCACAGTTACCTGACCCACTCCACTTAGCACAGGACATCTAAGGATGAGGTTGACAACATCGTGCCAGTCTTGCACATCGAGTCTGGATCATCTTTGAAGGTTATTTCAGTGTAGCATGGGTGACATTAAGCAAGTATGTGAAGAAAACATGGGTGGCAACTGTTGCCAATATAGAGTTAAACAGACTTATTTCTCACTTCCACTACTACTAAAATTACGAAGGAAAAAACCCTTAATCTGCAAATTTAAAAAATCAGATTAGTATACATCACAGTTCTGCAGTAAAGTTTATTATTTCCCTATTAAACTTATCACACAAAAAAAGGAGTTTTTGAACACACAAGTAACTACGTCAAACATGTCAAATCTTTCCTATACAGAAATGACAGGGGGGGATGCTCAGTTTCATTTGCAATTAAATTAGACTGCATAGAATACTGGGAAACTGAATACTAAGAAGCCCCAGAAGAAGAACTGCATTCTTAAAGCTTAGTTTTCTTATCAGCTATAAGAAGAACCACGAAATTTATTTTCACTCCTCCTAAGAGTAGATGTTCAGAGACACACTGGGAAACTGCGATACATAACCATGAGGAAAGCAACATTTAGGCAGAAATAACAAATTTCTATTTAAATGGGAACTGAGGCTGATGTAAATATGATAAAAATGAATACATCAATTCTTGAGTGATCTATTCCAATGCCATTAAATCACAAAATTAACAGAACTCAAGTGAAAACAACCATTTTGAAAAGACACATGCAATCACGTGTAAGTAGGCAACGTGCTTTTTTTCCCCACAGAAATCCACAAAGTGAAAATATAAATTATTTACTAGGTCTCAAGACTTAAAATTTTACTACATCATTCACAGCTGTTTTCTTCCACATTTAAGTCAATGCAATCAAGTCAAAGTTAAATAAAAAGGATAAAAATCTTCAATATCACGCTTTGGCATCAAAAATTGGTTACAGCAATACACAGGTTGTTTACCCCAGTTCAGATTTAACCTTATGAGAATCTAAGCACTTCTGAACCGTGGAAGGACCAACTCAGGCAGCCAAGCGACTTCTCAAGGCCTGCTGGAACCTTCTACCACACCCAAACTCTCTAGTTGGAAGAAGATGATAGAGAAGGGCACACACTATGCAGGGCTAAACAATTCCTACTGCACAATTCAGTAAATGAATGATGCCTCTCATCTCTTAATTGGACCATTTTATAAAATCTATAAATTTGCATGGGTGGTCTTATCAGTCCAAGAATCAAACGTGAAATTTCTTCTGTGTTTTTCAATAAGGCATTTGTATAAGTGATGATTCAAATAGAAAGCACTGTGTTCTTCTGGCATAATATTAAAGGTCCAACCTGGGTGCAGAGAGAACAATTTTTTGTACTTTGATGCATATATATATACTGAATTTTTCAACTGTAGTCTGAAAAGATATCTTTGAAGATTAATGGCAATGCCTTAACCCCCAGCTTCTTGTGTAAAACTGAAGGTTGATTCTGAGGTTTGAAAATGATTATCAGCAACTGACTTCTACTTTTGAGTAGACAAAACTTTCATAGCAAAATGTACATCCACACTGATTGGATGTAAATGATAAGTTGTTTTCTCCTCCCACTCTTCATTAAGGACAAGGATCATGCTGGGAAAACAAGTACTCACATTTGCACCCTACCATCGATTGCCTCATTGCAGCCTGCACTCATCTTCGTGTTTTGAGCTGGTTCCTACACTTTTATCTCATCTGACTACATTAACTGATTTCTGCAGACGAAAATTGGCATCCAAAACAACTATATATGCTCTGGAAATTCTGAAGGAGCTCAGACATTGAATATGGTTTACTAATAGGCAAATAAATCCCACAATTTACTTCAGAGGAGACTTCATGGAAAGACTATATACATTGGATTTTTGCTCTTTTATCTGATTTAAGATTTGGTCTTTTCAAACAGGAAATAGAAGCGAGGGGTATATCCAAACAAATGAATCAGCAAAACATCATCACCATAAGCTCAATTTTTAATACCTTAGATATGTAAGACCAAATGTTCCAAGTTACAACCCACTATCAGCCTACATTTTGAATGCTGATGTACATTATAAAAAAAGACAGGAAAAATGAACAACATCTGGCAACCTTAACATTATTTATAAAACTGCATTAATACTCCACTCTGCTTAATTATTCCATAGCTGTATTAAAAATCCAAGGCCACAAGGAGAAAAATGTAATTCGTAGAAGAAAGTCCTTCTGTCTGTGCCTGTGCCATGTGTTCAATTTAGAAAAATATTTATTCATTAGGATATGTTAGATTGCAACACGGTGCGAGGCAAAGTTCCAGAATATTATTCCATTTTTACCTGCAGTATCCAGGACATCATAATATCTGAAACACTCCTTTTAGGTAAAAATCTGGTTATGGAAGGATAGGAGCCTTGCTCTCATCAGCTGTTCAACAGCAACATGCTAAAACTTGGTATTGCCAGAGTGAGACATCAGTAGAACATTAGAGCCCCCCACGATTTTACACATGCAAAATAAAGGCCGGGTTTGGACACCTGCAAAAATTCATTTTCATTTAGTAATGAGTAACCTATAATGAATATTCCTTCTAAATTCATCCCCAGGTATAGATTTGGGAACTTTTTTCTTAATAGAGTTTCCTATCTGGAGAAGTCCTCTGTCTTCTGCGCGTTTTTCAAGGATAATTACATATACCTTTGCTGTGGAGAACTATTTATACACTATCATGTGACTGAAGTTTATAGGAATGTTAATTATAGACTCGGATATTATTAAAACTACATCGTTTTTTGCTAAAAATTGCAATAGTCCTGTAACATTCCCAGATGTCCTTCACACAGCCTGGTTGGTATCAGAAGCCACAATGCTGCCTCCTCACGCTATTTTAGTGGGAGCTTGTGCCTCAAGGCTCAGGGGACTTTCCTGCAGGAAACTCTGTTGTGACACCTCTATCAGAAAAGACAGCCCAGGTTTGTTGGCAGCATCCCAACTCCTTTCCTGGGATGCTGAAAGAGGTGAGAATAAATTCTTTTGACACCCAACCCTCCAGCATTTAGAAATGGAAGACAAAGAGAAGTTCTTCGGTGGGTAACAAGACGTTCGTGGCTGGGGATGGGTGTGCACAAGGCAGCAGGAAGGGGAAGTGTCTTACCAGCAGATGGGACAAGGCCAAAGGAGAGAAGTCTACTGCAGCTTTCTGCTTTAACTGGCACAGAAGAGTGGAGCCCTCAGAGCCCCAAACACACTGAGAAGCAGCTACTTCTGTGAAATCTATGGCAGAAACAACCTCTTTCCATATTTTTCCACTAGAAAAGTTCACTTGCTCTAGTGCAGTTTAAAGTTTTGGCTTTTGCACCACAAAGCCACATTAGATCCTGTTCTATAGGCAGTAGCCTGTTCCACTCTGTATCCTGCATTCCCCTCTGACTTGCACAGACATTCCCAGGCACCAGACCAGGAAGGTCTCATCACCATTTTTAACATTTCAGAAGTTTTTAAGTTAACGAAATTGTCTGTAACTTTGGGAACCTTCCCTTTTTCTGTTGAGCAGTGGCTCCGGGCACTGCTCCAGGCTATGCCTATCTCATGAAGGAGATGTGGCTGAGACAAGATAATGCCAACCCTTAAAGGAACTTTTCCCCTCAAGCAGATTTTAACACACTGTTGACTTTTATTCTGTTTTTCTCCAACTCTAGTATGGTAACTGTGTCAATATGCAAATATGTGTTACATAAGGTTGCCTCTTGGGCTGGAAAAGCAGGATACCTGCATGTAAATGTTCATTAAAAAGAAGCCAGTGCAATATTTTAACATACGTAAAAGGGAATCAGCCTCAAATACAAAAGTTAAAGCCCTACAACTTTATGCTGAGAGCCCCATGTGGACTGCACCTCTCTTGTGCCTGTGAAATAAATACCCTTCCAAAAAAAAAAAAAAAAAAGAAAAAAAAACCACATGAATAATACAATAATGTATAATACACAATGCAGCAATGGAAAATGTTATAATTAGTACTTCATAATCATTATATTTTCCTGACACGACTGCACAGAATCATTCTTGAAGGAGTTATGACTCAAACTCTCTTCCAAACTACAAAAAAATACATAATCAAGCAATTTGACTATTTTCACGTAAGCCTCCAACATTCCATACCTGTGCCTGTGTGTTCCTTATTTAATCTGCTTTTTGCCTTGCGCAGTGACATTCTGAGCTTGCCCTTACAACCCAAGGCTTATTTGCATTACACATGTGGTTATCTGCATTTAAACTCCTACTCTCTAACTTGTCCTTCCTCTGGAGTGTTATCCTGTGTGTGTCTGTGGGCTTCATGAATCACAGCGTTGTTCTTTGCAGGGAACACATCGATTCTGTGCAGAAGCTGAAAGTACAGCTCTACATAACTTGAATATCAAGTATATAAAGAAAGATCTCATATGAATAACAAAATCAGGAAAAAGGAAAACCAGGAAATCACCAAATCTTCATATTGCACATGATAATGGCAACATTCCCTGGATTTCTATCAGAACTGCATGTTCAGCAATGATACATTCTTTGAACAGGAGTTTTCCCTGAATTAACTGAGAATAATCTTTTCAGGGAGCAGACATATCAGAAGCTGCACTTACATCATCTGTGTTCTGCAGAGTTACCATATGTCAATATTTCAGAATCATTTGTAACTCAGAAATCACAGTAAGAATTTTGTTCTGACCAAAGGCAACAATACAGGGCCTGATGCTCAGATGGTATTGATTGCCTATAGACTCTCCACTGAAAGTATAGATTTAAGGTATGTGCAAATTAATTATAGTGTCCTATGAAGTGCTAACTTGTGAATGGTCTTACGTAAAGGCAACACTGATTTTTGGTAGTATCCTTCCAAAATATAGTCTCATGAGAACAATGTTCCAGCTTAGTTCTGTTAACAGTCTGTCTTTAGTACTCTCTTTTTCAATCAGTTCCCAGCATGGATGAAGTTGGGTGTTGGGTTTTTTTGAAGAAGGAAACACTTTACAATTCTACCTGTACATTCCTCAGAGACAATTCTCTCCACATAGTTTTTAGCCAAAAAACTAAACTTCATTTAGAAGACTAAATGAAAAATGAGTTTTGTCTGATAAAGATTTCATGGACTGTAGTGGCCAGCATTAATAAATTTTAAGTCACATCACAACTCATAAGACACTGTATTAGGAGATAAGGAGTACGTCACCTACCAATGAAGTGCCACCAATTTAACAGCACAAAACAGTCTCACACAACAATTTATGGCATACAGTGAGGAATGTAAAATTCAATTAAAATTACAGGGGGAATTTAGCTGGGCAGAATTTAATTAGCAAAGATACAATTTTGCCAGGAGACTGTGGCTAACACCTGTTCTGAAGTGTAAAGTGACAAGGAATATGTAGTAACAAACATTTGGGTCATAATTTATGGTCTATTTGCCAGACAGTTCCTCTAGTCCCTAGATCCTTGTTTCTGCTGCTTTCTCAGCTACCAGTGCGGCTACAGAAGTCTCTGACCCATTCCAAAATCCTAATCCAACCCAAGCAATCCTGTTGGAACACCAAAACATGCAGATTTTCATCTGTCTGCACACCATTTAAACCCCATTTATTCACATCTTTTATCTGCTTGTGAAGAGCTGCAATGCCTCCTGTAAGAATTGTGCGTGGCCACAGGGATACAAAGGTTGTGCCTCCAGCACACGGCAAGTGGGCCAGGGGGTGGTGGGAGCCATCCTGAGGTCACGTTCCCTTTGACAGAGAACAAGGTCCCACAGGGAGGATGAGCAGGGAATGAAATTGGCTTTCTCGTTGGGATACAACTGGAATGTGCCATTGGGGACGATGGGCCAGAGCACCTTCCCAGCCCCTTATGCAGAACCAAGACGACTCAGTTCTATTGTACTTTTAAAGTTGACTCAATCTGAGGTTTTCCTAAATCCCACTATTTATCATGCCCAAAGTACCAATGAAACATCGATTTACTTACAGGTATTCGAACACCTCCTGAAATACAAACTGCTAACTTTTTAAGTGCTTCCAACAGTAGAAGTCTTAAAAACGAGCTAAACCAAGTTATGAACTGATTCATCACCATTTTGTGTTATGTTCTTTTGGTATTTTTCACTGGCTTAGGAGAAAGTTGGTAATTGCTTTGATATACACGCAAACATCCATGGAAACACATCCTTCATTCACAACTCTACAAGTGATATCTTTCAAAGTCTAATAAAGGCATTTTCTACATCTGGCAAGTTGTTACATTCACTAACGTTGTGAATTAAAATCCAAATTCAATTCTGGTATCTTTAATGACTGCAGTTAATGTTTTTCCTCTAAATTCACCAGCAGCTTCATTAGCATTAACAGCAAGTCACTGGGCTACCTCCCTGATGAGAGATGAAGCCACTGATTAAGCCATTCATTATATCCATCAGCATTATACTTACGAGTTAAAATCCTACCCTGTTAGTGATGAAAGGAAAGGAATACATACCAGAAACCCAGCACTAATGAACCCCACTGTTAGTAAATTCACACGTAGCTGCAGCGCAGGACAAATAAAGCATCAAGATTAAAGCTTTGAGCTTTGACAATTACATAAATAATGACAGAGAAAATAATTTTTAAAACCTCACTTAGAAATTCTGGCAGTGTCTTTCTAAGTGGAAAAGCAAAGAGTGTTTCAAAAATGTTCATTTCTGCCTTGAGGCTGCCCTTTGACTAAGCGAAACGTGGAACACCATTACTGTAATTTTCATGTAAACAATTCTACTTCAATATTGAAAATATAACTTTTCATCACAAAATGTAGGTGTATGTCCGTATTTCTTTCAATTACTTTCAGTGACAGCAAAATAAAACCTTGTGATTTGAGAAATTGTGAATTAAGTCTGTATATTACTGATTCTCCAAACCGAGTGCCACAACTTAAGGGCGGATGGGATACAAGCAATCACTGGTAATTTTGAATGAAAGGAAGAATGTTTTAGAAGCTCATCTCACCAAACCATCAAAGCAATAGAAATTACTATATTTTCTGCAGTGGCTTGATTAAATATATACAGCTCTAACAAATCCAGTTTATTTTGTAAACACATTTGGCTTTGTAAAGTTGCTTTTATACTGGCAAGAAAGTCTCCAGGGTGTGATGTGTGCGATGTGATTGCTATTTGTTTGTGCACTGTGGATTTTCTTCCAACCCGCTTCTCACCTCGAGCATTTGGTTACCCTAACTCAGCTCTCAGGCAGCCAGTGACATTAATTATCCACTCTAGAGTGGCTGTGGGCTGTTGATTAAAGCAGTGCCTCAGTTCCTGAGTGTGCACCTACCATCAATTACAACCCGCATCTCTAAAAACAGGTATTCTAATTCTGCACACAACAGCTCGCCTTTAAAATATCTGCAATAGGAATCAAGAGTTTTAAGAAACCAAATCATGACTTTAGATCCCTGAAAGTGAGTTTCAGTTCTAAAAGCTTAATTGCTAAGGAACTTCTGAAAAGCAGGTGCTGTCTGAGATGGGATCTCCAAAGCTCTGTGGGGTGTAAAGGTGTGAAGTAAAACCCTTAGGACAACGATCCCATGCTGAAACCTTTCACTTCTCAGCAGTCACAGTGAGGGGCATTTTCCATCTAAACCACACCAGCCACGAAGGCAGAGTGAGGGAAGTGCTGCCAGGCTGTGTGCCAACACAGGTACTGACACTGGCACTCGTGAGTCAGAGAAGCTCCTCTCGGGACTGACTTTGCATTTGTATACTGCAGCTGCCCTCTTTTGCAAGGTGCGGTTTTGAGTCCAAGTTTGCTCCAAATCTGACAAACGACACATTGAACAAAGAACTGCACAATAGGCTTGAATCTCCGTCTGCCATTCTTGCCTTGTCTCCCCTAAGAGAAGATATCAAGGATGTTCTGCTGCTCACTATTGCTCTCCTTTGCACCGTGCTCCCCCTTGCAGCCACCTGGGTCACAAGGGCTACAGACTCACACAGGCAGAACCAGACACACACATGCTTTTTATTTTCAAGTGAAAAATAACTTCAAGGGGAAAGGAATATACTTAACTTTCCTTTCATCTAAGTTCAATGAATATGAAATGAAAATTCCTGGAAAATTCTCTCTCATCTAGTTCATCTTTCTTATTAAAATAAGTTGTGTTCCTTACATGCTCACTGTCTTTGTTGAAGATGGTTGCTGTTGATACTACCTGACAGTGAACTTTTTGTGCTTTTAACTGCATATAGCAACAATAGCAAAATAACCAAACAATCTGTCAGCAGTTCACTTTGGCTGCTCAATAGTTTAAACAGCAAATAAGTGTTTCTGTGGGATCATAAAAGAACATTTTGAGCCACTTACATGCAGCGATCACTCTTGACTTGATTTAGATACAAGGCTCTACTTTATAACTGAGCCTTTCAAGACAGGCATTCCACCTCTTCCATTGATTTTCTGTTCATTAGCTTGAATAACTAAACCTAAGATTTCTGCATTAGTACACATATCATCCACCTAGTACTTTAAACCTGATGTTTCGGAAGAAAAAAAAAAAAAGCTACCTTACATTAGCTTATACACAGATATGTAGATATGTGTATGCTGCATGTCTTTAACACTGATCAATTTAAAAGATTTCAACTTGTATATACAGTTTTTCCCACTGAGTATTTACAAATTCCTCCCATTTACTTAAGAATATAGTGAACTATAGGAACATACAGAATAATCTGCAATCACTGAGAAATCAAGTCCCCCAACCTCACACCTCTTCCTCCCATCTCCCGATGTGCTTGAAAAAAGTCCCAAATTCAGTTCAAAGAAATGAGTACTAATTCCAGCTGTTTCTTTTGTGTCTAGGAATAACCACCACTAAACTGGATCAGTTGTTACTGATGATTGGAGAAGTCCCACCTTATTGGCATTTAGACAGCTCTGAGCAATATGCAATGCTGAGAAGCCACTTTAACACAGTATTTTTTCACGTAATATTGTTCCTTCTTCCTCCTAATAATAAACTGCCTTAATAAGAAAAGGCTTATAACTGAAATGGGGCAAAGCAGCAGTAAGAAAAATTGAAAAATGTGCAATGAATATGCCCGAACACATGACTTTGCCTTTATTCATCATGGACTTCTCAAATCCATCAGATGTAATCAATAAGAAGCTGGATTGATTCATGATGTAACTGTGCTGATCAGAACTCTGTTACTTGAGGGTTTACTTTGGAGACTTCACATCTGTGGCTGTCCCACAGTGAAGGCACTTATATCAAGTTTAGCCTCTTTCTGAAATCAGACTGAAGTGTCAGTGATGTCAAGCAAATATGCTCCACACAGTCCCCATCGATTTTAGATTTTACTCAGTAAAAAGGATGTAATAGCATAATCTCATCATTTACATTTGTAACCCTGCGTGGAACAGAAACCCTCCCGCAGGATCACAGCTCCTCTGTGGCTTTAGTCCTGGACTGTTCTGACCTCTCACCGGTGCTCTCAGGATTTACATTTCAGAGGAAGGGAAAAACCCAGCACCTCAAACTCATCCTACAAACCAGCTGAAAGCCCTGGCTGGTTGCACAAATGAGAAAATAACTGCAGCATCCAAACCAGCATGACCTTGCTCCTCAAGTTTTGCTAAAAAACTCTGACCTGAGGGTTTCTCACTCAAATATTCCAGATCTTCATGTCTCCTTGAGCTCTGCTGCTATAAATAACGTGCAGCAGGGCTTATTCTGATCTCTGGTGTGGGGTTTTTGTGGCTTTTCTAAAGGTCTTCAAAGGCGAGTCTGTTTCCTGCAACAAACGTGTTCTCATACTTGATATGCTACAGCTTAGGAAAAGACAAAAAATCCTATGTCCTTGTTGAAGATTGGCTGTGACACAAAAGCAAGAACTTTCTTCCCCACTGCACTCACATTCTTATGCACTAATGCCCTCAATATTCAAAGTGTTTAGTTTTAATCAATGCCAACTTCCTACACAGTAAAAAAATAAAATGCACCAATTGAAGGTTTCAGATAAAAGAGAACTGTCTGGAGTGTTTCTGAAAATTACACTCTTAACTAGCTAAATTCCAGCTACTTCTCTCCTTTGTAAAAGAAAAGAAAAAAAAAGTATAAAGTCAAAGAAATAGAGAAAGGGGACCAAATCAGGAATTCATGCATATGTTACATAAATGCAATCAGGTGAAGTGCATTTAATCTCCTGGATTTCAAGATACCTGCTCTATTTTTCGAATCTTGTTGATACTGAAAATCTCTTGATTACCTGAAATAATTTACTTCCCTTGAAAAAAAAAGATAAATAATACTGGATTCCTTTTTTTAACTAATGGTATATGTGAATACTGTAAGGATAAAAAAATAATTTTAAAGTAAGTGGAGCAAAACTATCATATAATCTGTTAATTGTGTTCAAGCAGGCCAGACGGCACATAGCTGGTAATCTTCAGGGAGAGACAAATCAGATTAGTGTACTCTCATATACTGCCTAATGCTATCAGTTTCTGCTCGGAATCTGTAAGAAAGGCAAAAAATAATAATTGGAGAATGAATGGGTAACAGTCTATAGTATTATCTTGTTACATAGTTTGCACTAATGGGGCCAAGCTGTGCACGGGGCCTTCTCTTGGGGAGTCATTAGATGCCTGAATCATAAAACATGGGGTAGAGAAAAAGCTTTGCAAAACCAGCTTTAAATAAAGAGGTAATTAGATGCAAAGGGCATAATGTTGATAGCAATTATTGCTGGTAACCTGCAAATACAATTGACTTACACAGTCACTGCACAGTAGTACCACTCTCTATTAGAAGCTGCACTGTGTTTCACATCTCCTACTATGGGCAGCTTCTTCCCAATCTTCTGTACTACTAACAACCAAACGGTTCTAGATACAACAGCTTCAGCTCATACACGGGGTTTGTTACCCTGAGAAACACTAATATAGTATAAAAAGAAACTATAGTACAGCTCATGTCACCACAGGGCACACAGGTGACCAAATGAATAGTAAATGTAGAATCAGAAATCTGTTTCCCAGCCTGGTGCTTTCCCACACCAGCTGCTCACCTTCCCTGAGACACAGCTCTCAGAAATGAGCCTTCTTTAAGAGATACAAGGTTTTGTCATCCTACTAACAACAGTCAGTGATCTGAATCATAAAAACCAATGCACCTTAGAGCCGAACCCATTAAATGGGAACTTTCCTCAGGCAGTCTCCAGGGCTGGTGCCAGTGTGTGCCACTATGATGTGGGTTACACACCTGAGATATCTGACTTTTCCTGCTCCTTTTCCTCCTATCAACTGTACTCACATATCAATTAGCATTTTGTCACCAATTTTCTCTGCAGAACACAAATACAGCCAAAGCAATACCACCCAAGGAGTGTGCCATGATGTCACCAGCTTGGCTTTTAGTCCCTGAACCTCACAGGACCGAGCTGAAAAGGCTCTGCTCACACCAAAGAAACAGTGTTGAGTGATGGGCTGTGCTTAGGTAGCCTGGAAATGAAAAATAAAACCAAAAAAAATCAAGGGGAAAGTGCACACAATGTCAGACGCTAAGCCTGGCTTCCGATGTTGTGGTATTAGCTCCTCTAACCCAGATGACCGATCATTCCAAAGATTACCCTGGAATTAAGAAATTTTCTCAGAGAGAATCTAGAGATATAAATACTTATAACATATAAGAGGGTTTTTTTCCTGCGATAAAAGAAGATGAATGAAGACACACAGTCCTTCAAATCATGATTATGCCTAACCTGAAACCATTCTCATTTTGAATGAACTACTAAGATTAAAGCCTCTTAGGATTCAAATATATTTATGTAAAGACAGGTACTCATGGACAGCATTAAGACCGATCATCAATTGTCCAGATTATAGATTTACTGTTTGGATATAAAATGCACATTCTACAGACATAGAATATGAGGAGATGTCCCGTTTCACCAGCAGAGTAAACAAGACAGAATATACATTAAATGTTGATATGCAAAAGGACAAAATTAACATGTTGTGAATTCTGCAGATATTATCAGTGCAGTCTGGGCTAGAGAGAGATTTAGCATCCCTAATTTCTCAATCCCAACCTTGTGATTCAGGTTAGACACCTGTACTCCATCTGCAGAAACTGGAAAAACAGTCAGCCCCCAGAAGAGGATCCATGTCCTCGTATGAGAGGTGTGATGACCTGATTTCAGGGGATATACAGCTTTCCCTTGGCAATACAGGGAGAGCCAAGAGTTTCTTTAGCTAGATGCCTGACTGTTCTAAGAGTCCTTATGAGCTAAGCACTAACTCATCAGACAAATGCTACTTGAGGCTGTTTTGTTATTTCTCTCAGCATCTAGAGGACCTCAGCAGAAATCACAAAACACAATGACATTCTCCTGGATCAAAGCATATAGTTGCTTTCAATACTGGTCTCCCACCACAGGGAGAAAAAAATGACAAAAAACATTATGCAGACACAGTTAAGCCACACCAATGAATCAGTATCTTCAATCTGCCATTTTTATATGTACTATAAGCTGTGGACACAAATAGTCTCAAGAAATGTAAAGTTTCACAGCTATATGGGGCATGCTGCTGGCACATACCTGAACAACATTAAAAGGACCAACACCCTCAAAATAATTATGAAATGAAAACCTTAACTTTAAAAGGAGGCTGGAATCTGTCTATTTAGGCAGGTGTAGGAGTACCAGACTCAAGGGTGCCTGACGATTTGTGAAGAGCTGAGCTCTTCCAACTCCTCTCCCCAACGGCGCTGAGACTGAGGACAACCCCTCCTGGGCACTGCCCTCTCCGGGTGCTGGGGAGCACGGGGCAGTGAGAGGCTCTCCTGCCTCCCCAGAGAGCTCTGAGGTGTCTGTAACCTGCATCCCGAGCGCTGCATGGCTGGGACATCCCTCTGCAGTGCTTTGCACTGGGCACCCCAGGGCCCGTGCAGGAAGGGCCTCCCCAGCAGCACAAACCCTGCCCTGCAGCAGCTGCACCAAAGCTCCTCTGGCCCAGCATTAGCACAGGTTTAGCTCTGGAGAAAAAATGGCAAAGAGATTTCTGCCCCGTGTCCCAGTGTTGGAATCATGAGTGTAATTACTGCCATTGACATAAAGTGTATAAGAAAAGATTTTAACTGCATCACATGTAGAATTCCAAGAAATCAGATACCCTTTTAAGTGTCATCAGTGGCACACTGCAGCCTGTCACATTACAAATCATGTCCATCAAAAATATTTTGATTAAAAAAACCTCCATAACACCGTAAAATATTTACACTTAGGACCAATATGAATTCTGGAAACTCACTGTGACTCAATTTTTTTCTACACAACATTGCTATAAAACCAACAGCACAGAAATTGAACTCCTAGTTTATAAACTGCAGCACACCAAAATTACTCAGGATTTTTCTTCAGCATTACAGATGGAGTTTTTTCAATTCCGATTCCACTGGAAAATAGTTTCACTTGATTATTCCACATGAAATTATTTCTGTCAGAGCCTTCTCGGAATGAAGTTTTTTTTTCCACTTGGGCAAGTCAGTGCCATGTTTACATCGTATTTCTGTCCTGTCCCTTTCCTGGGTACACATGCTGATGTCCAGAGCACAACAGCAGATAGCAGACCACAGATTTCCACAGAGCAGGCTGCCAGTCTTCAGCACACTTCAAACTAGATGCACCATTTCTCTTTTCATAAATGTACAGAGAAAAAAAAGGAAAGCTTTGGTTCCAGCACTAAGAATTTTGTGAGTAAAACTTGTTCTTTTCATTGTTCTATAAACATGGTAACTTTCATTATCTTAATAAATTAACAAGAAAAGACATCTCTGTTGCAATCACGTTACATAAACATTTCACCAATAGAGATATATCATTAGATTATATTTTAAGCTCCCATATGTCACTAGAATTCATGCTGAAACCACCTTACAATGCAATCTTTATGACAGATTTCTGTGGATTAACCAGTTTCCAGTTTTCTCTGACATTCTGTTAAAACTTTAATACTCTAAGCACTGTTGGTTGACATCCTTTCTGCCACTACTTTTGCCAAGTACGAGCATATGCTCCAACACAGCAAAGGCTGCTCTTTGATTTCTGTTTTAGCACAAAAAATATTTTGCATTGATACTGCATGTTGTTTTAAAAGTACTAAGCTGAATAATGCCTTATTTCATACATGTGGGACTTTGCTTCCATGTGTTTTGTTACTTTTATCACAATCTGTTCCGACAGAACATGTTAATGAAACTCCCTGACTGTTTAAATCTGCCATCACTGTCTCTCTCTGTCACAGCAGAACCCTGCTAAGAATAATCACAGCCAAGAGAACCCCTTAAAACTAAGGAGCAGGACAGAGGACAGCACACGTGAAATGACGGGGTTTGAAGACAGAAAGTGGGCAGCCTCCTTGCCCTCTCTGGCCACAGATCCCCCATTTCACAAGCACACTGGCAGGGGAGAGCCCTGCCATGCCCAGATTTGAAGAAACTCTGTTGTTCTGCTGTCTTGCTGAAGGTTGACATTCATTCTTAAAAAAAATCTTAAGAAAGATGACTCCCAGTTTTGAAACTAAAGATAATGAGAAACCACAGGGCATGAGGAATCTAAAACTAGATTTCAGTTTCATTCCCACATGTTCATATGAAAAATCCTGGAAACCCTTGCTGCAATCTGTGATCTTTGAATGAATCAGCGTGACAGTCCCTCCCCTGCTGAGTCAGCTCTGTAAAGAAAAGTGGAACCACATTCCCACCGCTTCTTCTTCATCCTGGTTTCCTTTGGGATATGAGGACCAGCTTGAACTAAGACCCTCTTCCTTGAGGTGCAGCCCTTGGAGGGACACGCTCTGACTACCGAGTATTGCCACTGTGGACTAAAACAGAAAACTTTGGCTATTTTATAAATAGCAGTGCAGTTACGGACCGTGATGTCAGCATTACCATTGCTGCCAAGGAATCAGTGTCACATCCTAATCCATGATACCTCCCCAAGGCTGGGGGGTTTATTCTGTTTTGATTCCCACACTCCAGCCTGAGTTGCCATTTAAATCATTATTTCCCAGTTCTGAGATGCCATTTTAGGTGTAAAATTTGGAATTCCATTTTTTCAGACCACCTCTCTGCTGAAATTTGACTCTATCCTTTCAAGCTACACAAATGTTTTGAAACTTTCAGAATTTTCAGATCATTAAATGAAAACACTAAAGATGGACTTGATAAAAAATTGTTTCCTTCCCATACGCTCAATAAACACGTTCATATTATTTTCCAAATGTGGTTTTCTCTAATCTGTGTTTCCCCACCTTCTTTATAAGATTGTCATTCAATACAACATAAGGAACCTTATTAATGTCAAAATGTAGGACATCTACTGCCTCCAGCAACTAACTCTGCTGTTCAGAAATGATCCAGGGTCCACCACATGGGATCCACTCATGAACAGGAGTGTTAGGTTCCAAATGGAACAACAGTCACACAAATAGGAGGTATTTGCACTGGCAGAAGGGAGATACAGACAGCCGATCATCTTTGCAGACTAGAGGTTTAAACATACTTATTGGGCAAATAATTCTGTTGCTCATTTAAAATCATGACCATTTCCAACTCTAACTGTGAGTGCCCAGAGGTGGTTTTTCTCTGGAGATTGTGCCTCTGACAGTGCCACTGTGCTGGCAGCAGCCTCCAGGGCTCCTCACTTGGCAGCAGAGGGTGCAAGGTCTCACTGTGCTGCCAGCTCTGCAAACACTCTGGGGCAGGTTCTATTAAAGAAGGTTTACAATAATAAGGAGAGCAATCCCTTATTGACAATTCCAACACAAGAACTTAGAAAGCAAACAATGGGTTCAGCATGGGACCATGAGCAGTGAGAGGGATGGCACTCCCCACGATGGGGCAGGGCAGACACTCACACTGCTTTAACTCCTAATATTTGCACCACAGAGCAGGACAGACCATTAAAGGCAGCCAGGAAAAACCTAGAAATGTCTTTTCTGAGCGAGGCACGTGTTACTACTCCACTTAACAGTGCACAGAGGCAAGAACTTGTACGTGCATTTACTCCTAGAGAGGAAATGGGTGACAGAAAACAAGGTAGAAAAAGGCAATGACAATCAAAAATCCAAACAGCCCAAACTGCGTTCATGACCACAAAGTAAACTTGGCAGTTTTCTGTGGGCTGACATCCTTTTAGGAAAACACTCAAGTTTCTGGTTTGGTCAAATGTAGGGACGCACTTCATAGGACATTTACCAGGTCTGGAGTTAGCAGAGACCGCAAGGAATGTAAGGAATCAGCACGTCTGGGAATAACATGGGAACATAAAGTAGACAATTTGGTTTAACAGCAGATGGGTAACAACTGCTAAGGTGGGGCTTGGCTCCCATCCTGACACTGTGGGGTTTATCACCAAATTCTGTGAGTTCATCTGTGAGTTCACCAGCTTTGAAAAAATCCAGACACTTTGAGAATAGATGGAATTTTACAGATACGTGCAAAACTTCTTTTCCTTGCTCAAGAGGCCTGTGATAACCCCACCCTTGTTTTATATATGAAAAAAGCAGCAGTCAAGTCAGCGTTCCCCCTCTTTTGTGCACTGAACATTTATAAGCAAGAATTGATTTTCACAAAATCTGAGGTCCTAAGGCTGGTACTTTAGAAACACTTTAATGGAAGAGCTGGAAGAATTGAGACTGACCTTTTGAAAAGAGTGAGAATGAAAACTGAATTTAAAACACAAATTTGAGACCATGGGAAAAACTAAGAGCTACAGTGGAGAGGAAACTTAGAAACTCCATAATCCACAGTAAGATCCTAAAAAGCATCACCTGTGTGTACAGACCACAGCAATGGAGTATTAAGTGTATGACAAAAGCTGAGAGAGTGAAATTCCTACTTATGGCACTTCTGACAGAGTGCTGCTGACACACGTCTCTCCTCTTATTCACACAACCTGTCTCATTACCCTTTTTTACCCCCAAATATTCCAAGGGGCAAACAGAAAAGTTGTATTTTCAATCCAGGTTGAAAAACCCCTCCACTTCTAAATATTTTATTCTATATATAAATTACCTTCTTATATTTCACTCTAAAAACCTGAAAGCTCACATCATCAACATCAACCATACATAACGTGAACTGTGGGTTACTTCTCAGGAAGATGGGAGCCTTTCTTCCTGTTCGGAAAAGGGACTATTGTGTAAGGCATTAACCCCAATATGCCACCTTTTCTCTCTAAAATACCCTTGAAGTTACAGAACTTTTTTTTCATTCTTTACTATCATCAGTTTGCAGAGAAGTCATACAGAGCATACAGATAGGATGTGGAATGAATAACCCTGTCCCCTAGATGAAATATTCATCCATGAGCAAGATTTATGGAAGCACAATCATGCTTCCACAAACCAGCGTATGTGTTCTTACAAAGCAGAAAGTTCTGGGATATCTATCTGATCAGACTCATCCCAAGGTCTTTTTGCACCAGCTTGAGCAACTTAAAATGCAACAAGATGTAACTCAGCTGCAGACACCCAGTAAATAACACCCAATAATTTCCTCATCAAAAACTGTTGCAAATAAAGAGAATTTAAATTATATTTCAATATCTTCAACTAAATTGCTACATTTATTCTGACACAGATTGAAATATAATAAAACCAGTTTTAAAAATTAGTATTTACTTTTGTATTTCTTCCCTTATTTGTAATGCTGTATTATCAAACAGGGCTATGTTGAGGGATTTAGAACTGTCAGTCAAGAGGGATTCACGCTCTGTACATTGAGGCACTGATGCCAAATTCAGGAGAGTGCTCTGACAGTGACAGGAGAAGGATCCCTGTGAGGACAACACAAAACCCACAGCCTGCCTTGTCCAGGTGGTAATTGGAGCAGACGACTCTCCCACCTCCGACATCTACAAGTAGCCATCGAGAAGAGACTGCCCAAGTGCCCATGTGGGCAGTAAGAGCCTCCTTTACCCCCCCTGCCACATGGGTCCCATTCCCATCCAAGAATCTGGAATACAAATCCAGTCAGTAAAGGCTCTCTCTGGGTATCACCACAATAAGCAATACCAGGCATTGTGAGAGACCAACAACACTGAGCTCAAAAGAGGTACACACACCCTCAGACCGTGTGTTCTGTGGCAACAAGGACGCCTTAGGTGAGAACATCTTGTCTTATACAAACTTCTTCAAACTGTGACAGCTTCTAGTCAATGTTTATTTGATCAGATTTCAATGGGAGATAAGGACTCTGTATCTCTCAGCCGCATCGACCAGGAAACTACACTGACTTCAGTTGTTCCCCTCACAAGCAAAGTCAGAACTTTAAAGTTCCACGTACACTGTAGGAAATAAGAGCGACTTCCTGAGAGATCCATCTTGCTGCAGACAGCTGCAATGCAGTGGACAGATACTAAGACAATCAAGGGGCTGAAAATAGTCCAGGTTAAAGCACACAGAGCTCCACATCAGCTCATCTGCCCTTCTTTGAGTCTGTAAGAACAGATGTACGCTATCTGCTAATTATCTTCCTCTATGCAACTGATTCTGATATTTTGCTCAGATATTTTTACAGCATACTTTGATATTTTTATCGTGATGGGAAAAACAATTTAGATAAGGAAAGATCTAACTAAAAGGCTTGCCTAGTCATCATTCTCATAATTATTTAGGGCTTACATTCATCCTTCCTTTGGAAGCAGTTTGTAATCTATTCTGAACAGCTCACTAGGGATGATAGTGCTTGAGCTGAGAGCTGAGCTTACTCCTTCGAAGGTCACACACTCACGGAATAGCCAATATTCATAAGCAAATTAGGAAATTTGGAGATATATTTATAACAACAGAACAACAGGCCTTCGATACAAGGTATTACCTCCCTTTTAACAGACTGAGTTCATTTTTGCTTGTCAAGTGGCCTCATGCATTGACTCATAAACATGTGGAACCAACGATGGCGTATTTTCAGTCCCAGCTGGAGTGTCCCTAGTGAGCTTTGTTCTACCTTCTGGCTAAAATTCTTGCCACAATCATCCAAATTCCTGAAGGAAAAAAGGATTTAGAAACAAAACAAATTCAAAAACAAAACCACACAGAGCAAGCAGCTGCTCTAGGTTGTCTAAATCACTGTCTTTAAGGAAAATATGCTGCATTCCAAACCACAGTATTTTTCCAGTAAGAGCAAGTGATGCCACAAAATGTCATTGTTCCTGTAGAACCCGACACCCTTCTCATCTCCAGAGCCACGTTAACCCCACGGGTTTCATTCACAAGAGCACTTCCCTATGCCAAGAACCAAACTTACAGGAGTGGCCAGAGAAGCTTGGCCATTCTTAAAAAAAATCTAATGCTCAAGCAGGGCAGACAAGTGCACCAGCCCTTTCAGAAAAGCTCATCTTCCAACTGCAGATTTCATACCCAGAAAAAAAAGGGCTGCACTCATGCAGCAGAAAAACCAGAAAAGCTGCTTAGAATACAGCCCTGCTTTATGGAGTAGTATCTCACAGGTAGAGCAACACAAGAAAGCACTTGTTTAAAAAATCAGCTAAGTAACTTTTTACTGTATTTAACTGCCTACTTTGCTGCATCATCTTCATTCCCATTCTATCTCTAAACCAGTGAGTTTATTCACTGAAGAGTGAGCAAAAGCAAGGCCATGGTTGATTCTATCCGACCATTAACACCATACTGGACAGGAGTTGTTCAGAAGACCCAAGCTCAAGTTTTAATCAGCCTAGAGAGCTCCCTGTAAAAGCAAGCCAATTTAAGAAAGTAGGAAAACATGTGAAGATGCCTGTTCACATATGGCCATTAACACTATGAAAATCATCCTTAAATGATAATTACATCACTGCTCTTACAATTTGATGTTCTGCAAAATTACAGCCATACCATTTGTAACAGGTATAATCGACCTCATTTATCAAGTATCTTTTATCAAATTCCTTAAAATCAAAAGCAAGTTGGCATCCAGCCACAGAACAATGTCTCCCTAAGTACAGTTTCAAGGCCAAATAAGAGCTAGTACATATGTAAATATGTGCAAATAGGAGCTCACTGTTCAGTTACAAAAAGACTTATCTTCAAAAAACCGTGACTGGTTTTTGCCTCACACAAATCGACAGGAACATGCACAGTACAAATGCTACTTATATTTGCATCACTTTCAATATCCCCATTCAAAATAAAGGGCTTTTTTCAAAGTATGATATTTTTTAATATATAATTGTTTTATGTAAAAATAGAAAAATCAAAATGTTGACAGGCATTTCGATCTCACAGTCATCTTCTCTCAGGTTTCTAGAATTTCCCATGTTTTGCTGTGCTCAGAATTCCTTTACACTCATAATGAAACACACAGATAAAACTGTTAAAATGACAATTTTATTTTTTTAAGAACGCTACCATATCTAGCAAACACCTTGTAATTTTACAATGAAAGCAAGTTTCTCACCGCTATACAATCAATTCCATAGTAGTATCAGCAGCCATGAGGAGTCATTGAAAGAAGAAAACAGAGGGAAAAAGTGGTGAAAAGAGGGAAATAGCGGGTAAAAGGGAAAACAAGAAGGGGAAGAGGGAAACAACCAGAAGGCTATGATGTACATAGCACACTAGAGGGTAAAATGCATCTCTTGGACACAGTGAGATATAAGTTTTTCTGCCATCATGGAAAAATGCTAAACCCACTTCTTTAATACCATCTTCCCATAAATGATTAGAGATAGTGAAAAGATAATTCTTCTTGGAGAGCAAGAGAACAAACTCTGATGTTGGTTTTACCAGAGAAAAGTATCACACATTTACCTCTAACACTGTTGATCTTTCAAGACTTGCAGAAAGTTGTTGCTGAAACCTGAAAGGAAAATAATCCTCTAGTTACTACATGTGTACAGTGCCACCACCACCTGCTACAGCTACATAAGTGACTTCCAGCATAAACACACTGCACTTGCAGCACCTTGATGCTCCCCTGCTCATTGATGTTAACTCTATGTGGAGAATGAAAAGGTCCTTGCCATGGATACCATCCCTAGGACAGTAATTCTGACACAGCAGGAGTCACCAATGTTACTGTTTACATCACTCATTTTTGCTTTGCAAAGAAAAGAAGATAGAGAGGGACCACAGTACAAAAAAAAAAAAAAAAAAAATCTCCCT
>VXAY01003693.1:532421-578133 GCA_013399855.1 Oxyruncus cristatus | reverse complement strand
AGGACCCAAAAAAAAAAAAAAAAAAAAAAGAATCTCCCTGAAACAGTGATAGATTGTGTGTCAGGAACAGGTTACAAAGGTCCAGACACAAACCCCCCCCAAAGGAATAAAAACATAATTCACAAGCAAAAATGTTACTTACCAGCATTTCAGTATCGCTCAGGTTGTTGGTGGAACATCGTCTCCTGTGTAACATCAGTCTTCCAGAAGAAAGCTGCTGAAGAGCCTTGACTGCTGCAGGCTGTGGTCAGCAGAAACAAACTCCTGCTCCCTTGAAGAGTGTCCTGATTTCACAGAGGAGCTCCCACTCAGTAAATTCAGGTGCCTGCTTTGCTTTTATGAAACTGGTTCCCACAGCAGCCCACAAGAGGGGTTTGCCTTGACTAAAGCTGTGTCTGCTGTTTAACAAATACTCACTTCTCACTGACCGTCAATTAACTGTTAAGGAAAACCAGCTAAAAGTGGCGATCTTACCAGGAAATTGTTGGGTGAGGTTATGCAGAACCCACCAAATACTCAAATAATCATCTTTGACACATCAGTGAGGTGCCTGGATTCATTCAGTACTCGATTCCATCCAAGCAGGGGTAGACTACCACTAGTCCAAGGTGTTATTTCAACATTGCACAGTCCTCTAGAGCACTGTACCAACGGGCTCAATGTCAGGGTGGAAAGCCTTGTTCTAGACATGGTGCTGAACACTGACTGCCATCAGTTCCCTGTTTTCTGTGTTATGTTCCCGTTTTGATGTGAGATTATTGCCTGGGCTCAGGGAACAAATGGGACTCTGGCTGCAGTGACACATCGATCACAGGATGACACAAGCCAGAATGATGGCAAATGCAAGTAGTGGATTGCTCTGCAGCTGAAGAGTAGAAATATGACATAGCACAAGTTCCAAAGCTGTTGCCTAAACAAATGCATCTCCAGTATATTCCTGTAAACATGACTATTCATATCTGTGATGCATACACAAGAAAGACAACTTGTGTGTTGTGCCGTCACAGACTACAGAGAATTGCCTTTAAAATGTGTGTAACAAGAGACATGTTACTGAGCCAAACATCATCATGAAAATTCTGAGATCATTATCCAGGGGAAAGAACCCTTATTTTGAGACTTTTAAAACCTTAATAAGTGACTGAGAACGACAAAGTATTCAGAGACACTTCAATGAGCGTGGTGGGAATAGGACCTGTGTAACTGAACGAGCAGACACGGAACAGAGCACACCACACGAGATCACACCTGGAAGGAAAACTAGGTAGTTTAACTCCAACTCAAAACCACCTTTGTCAAATTACAGGACTGCTTGTACAGTGTACTCATTTACTCAGCGCATTCTCACGATATTGTCAATCTGTTCCATGACTCATCATTTACTTTTTTACCACACCGGTTGCACAGCACTGAGACTCTATTTCAGGTTAGTACCAGCAAATACTTCTTCCTGGGGCAGAGGCAGCATGTCAGGACAGCGTAAACCACACACACAGCATGGCCCTTTCCAGAAGTGCAATTCCACTTCTTCACCCTTACGAGGGTCAGGCACTGGAGCACATTGCCTACAGGGTTCACACTCTCCACCCTTAGAGGTTTTCTACACCAGACTGGACAAAGCTCTGAGTAACCTGGTCTGCCCCCAGAGCTGGCCATGTTCGGAGCAGATTAGAGACCTCCTGAGGTCCCTTCCATTCTGAATCATTCCTGAAATATACCTTGAAATGTAAGCACCAATTAATGCACTGATGACTTCTCTTTCCCCACACAAAAAACAACATTGAAAACAACAGACCTAAATTATCGTAAAAGAAAAAAAGGGGTAAAACCAACCCCCAACTCTTTTATAAATACAGCATAAATAATAAAGACTATAATCTTTATGATTTCTCTCAATCACTTAGACATCCCTTCCTTTAAAAATGTTCATCCACAAAGCACATTTTGGAGGCTACTTAGAGTAGTAACAGTATTATTTGTGTTTCATTTTTACTCAGAACAAATGCACATCACGAGAAAGTTTATCTAAGAGCGACAATTTTTCATACATAAAAGATCTCTTGAATTTCCATCCATATTTTGGACAGTGTGTCAGATACATGTTGAATACTCTGAGTGGCATATGTATTAGAAATATTTCTAAAACTAGAATAGTTTTCTTGTATAGACTTGCCCACCAATGCAATGTCCTAGAGAATTTGCAATGGCACTTTCTCACAAGACTGATACAAGAATTAGCCAGGGGATGATTCCCCTAGCACTACCAGAAGTTTGATAACACTAAGGGTGAATTCTTTAAAAATTATTTACTATTGTCATAAGCAACACTAACTCTGAAATCAACATATAGACTTAAGACATAACAAAGTGAGACAGCATCCAGTAACAGAAAGTAGCTTGTATTTTCTAAATACAGGTGGAATTTGATCAGTGTGAACTGCCAGTACCAAATATCACTGAGCAACTAAACAAAATTAACGTGTTTCACAAAGTTCTCATCATCATAAATGCATAATATACTGATCAAAGGAATGAAAAGATTATAATTTTTAACTTCGTCAATGCTTCCACTAATTCAATTTCTACTGTGTTATTCCACCAAAGTAAAATGTTTTCCAGGCTTGTCTAGTTGAAAAGCCAACCCTTCTTTAACCCAAATCTAATGTCATAATCAAAACAAAAGATGATCTAATTATTCCCTCTGGCTTCTACTTGCTGAAAGAAAACCAGTGAAATTGTTTTCCTGTTCAGTGATTGAAAATGCAGTATTTTGTATCTGAGCATCAGTAAGAAAAAGTAAAGAAAACTTGGGAGTTTGGGAAAAACAAAACTAAATCACTCAAACAAAAAACTCCCCCCTGCTGGAGAACGGAGATACTTCTCTTCAACAGAGGCCACTGAGGAGGGTTAAGCTCACGTTTAAGAGATGAAGCTCCAATTCTTATTCTAGAAACCTGGACCAAATGGAGCAGTATCAGTGGACAGTGACCCAAGTGCAGAGCACTCTGCAACTCTGGTCAATTGGCTTGTCCCTCAAGCAAAAACCGGAGTTCCCTTCAGAGAGGAACCCACTGAGCATTGTTACATCTTCCCCCAGTGCCGCTGCTGTCCGTGGGGAAGGAAGGGACTGCCAGAGCAGGCTTTGACTTCATCCCATGGTGTTTACTGCTCTTCTGTACACAGGTCAAAACTACTTGTCAAATTCATCTGAATCTGCAGTTTTATGACGACTCAAATGTTCATTTTCTTGTCCTTCCCCCCCGAATTAATTCAGCATTAGCATAACTGTCTGAGCTTCTGTTATCAGAGGCCAAGTGCAAATCACAACAGACTGACAATAGACTCAAACAACTGCCTTCCTGTTCCTACATGTTCTGCACACTTACCATAAAAAAAAAGTCATTCTTTAATGTATGTACTCTAATTTGATGAAGGGCAATTACAGACACCCAAGAAATCTACTTCTCATTGCTGAAACATCCTGATGAGTAAAAGAGCATCTGAAGCCATATATAGGAGTGCTTATTATTTAAATTTTAAAAGCTAATGTTTTCAGACACATGCTTTTCTTGGGCTTTAAAATTACAGCTAAATAGTTAATAAACTATTTTTTAAGATAAAAGGTTGAACATTTTGAATCCATTTCCTTGGGGAAGGGCCATAACATAAAGGGGGTTTGGCCATTAGCTACATCTTCATGGGTTTCTCAACTGAGCACTTTCTGCTTCTTTCTACCCAAAAGACATCAGGAACAGACTATAATCCGATCAGTAGGTAAAATGTGAATCAACTATGTTTTGAATTCTCGAAAGGAAAATTAAATTATTTCCTGTAAAACAGTGAGACAGATGCTGGGGGGAAAAAAGCATCTGAAAAAAAAGGCATTTCCTATCTCAGGAAACAAAATGACTGTAGGAACATATTTGAATTCTCTTCACAGGTGTGGCCACTGTAAGATAATCACAGTTTACACTGTCCTCTAAAGCAAAAGACCTGAGGTCAGGTGATTCCAGCACCTGATGAATATTACTATTTTGTAAGAGCTGGAGCATGTTGAAGAAATTATTTCATTTTGAGAAAGATAATGGACTACTTAAGTAACAGGATACCGTGGAGAATAAGGCATTATGAGCTTTCAGTGCCACTTCCATCACTTACAGTGGTGTAAAAAAAATATTTGTAAAAGAAGAACCAAACCATATGTGCACTCCAAGAAACATAATAAAAATAAACTATAATCTCACGTCACACACTACACAGACCTAAGATCTGTAACAATATCACAGATGTCTCTTCCAATAGCACTTACAAATATTTCTTTTTCTTAAAGAACTCACCAGTTACAAAGTATTTTAAAAGCATACCAGACCTACAGAAAAACATTTGCCTAAAGTATGAGATGTTATAACATAAACCCTAAAAAAAAAAGTGAATATTTACTTTGTAAAATTCATACCTTTTCAAAACAGGCCTGTAAAGTGCCAACCCAGCCCCCTTCAACATGGCCACATGATTTCTTGGATATAAGATTATCAGAGTTTTTGTTAGAAATATATTATTTTCTTTTGGAAGACACCTTTCTGCAGCATCAGAAACACCTTCCTGGACATGTCATTTTTTCCTCAAATCTTAGCAAATGAATTTGGTTCTTTCTGAATATGGACTCTTTGAACTGGGCCCTTTTTGTTTCCAGTAATCTCTTGACAAAAGGCAGGGTCAGCCATAATAAGAACAAATGTACTCTAGTTCAGACTGGCTATAAAAGGCAAAATGCATTAGTTTTAAAACCATACATATTTTGTTTCTGTATCTTTATGATTCCATATATTCTCCATATTCAACTGCAGAATGATAAAAAAGGGGGGAAAAAAGGCACTTCAGCCTACATTGCCTGAATGGTCCAGGGCTGATAAGCAGAGCTTAGATATTCCTGTATTAGATTCCCTTTTAACTCCAGGTTGCCTCAAAGGCTGAGAGTCTGTTGCAGAGCTCCTGTGTAATTCTCTCCTCATTTGCAAACAGTGCATCACCTTGTTTGTGCTATGAGAGCTCCCAGGATGTGCTGCTGCAGAGATGTACTGAGACAGAATGAAAATAAGGAAACACTTCCCTCTTGCCTGTCTGCAGGGTCATATATTTTGGATGTGACTTGATTTCCAGTCTGAAAGCCTGACCAAAGCCCCCAGCTGGGGGCTGTGTGTTACCAAAACCTTCCAAACACTGGTTCACTTGTGCACAACCCACCCTGATCATATGCACTGATGGTCTAAATTTCCTTCCTCTCTTCAGACTACCCAGCAGAGTCATCAACCACTGAGGATTATTTTAGCTCTTACTGAATCATCCTATCTGCACACTGAAGAGGAGTCAAGGATTTCCTGTTCACTGCCACTGTGCATTATGCCACTAAAATTATACCTCTTCTCTTCTCAACGTACTTGAGATGAAATTCTGGGGACAATAAAGATATAATAAAGAACAAAGTATACCTGTCCCAAGGAAGCCACACTAAAAGCTCATGTTGCCAAAATGGACAGTGTGGCTACAGAGGCAGAATTCACCACTGTTTGCTAAACAATCTATGTCCCCTCCCACCCTCAGTGCTGAATTGGCATAGAACCCACATTAGGACATCCAAACATAGATGATGAACAAGGCACAGCAAGGGGCACTTCAGTAACACCAGCTCCTACTGGCAGAGGAATATCCTTCCTACAAGGGCCATGACGCAAAACACACTCAGCTGAAGAGATGACAGGCACAGCATACAGCCCAGGTTTGATAAAAAGAAGGAAAAAATAAATTAAAATAAAGCCTTTAAGATTCTAACCATCAGTAGCCCAAAAGTCACGTGTTTCCCTTCCCACTTCCTGTGGAAGAGCCATGTTCCCATGGCACCTCCTTTGCTGAACACCCAACCCTGAAATCAGCGTAGTTTCTTGCCTGGCATCAAGCACATTTGCCTCCAACCCAGAAAGCCTTGCCTGGTCAGCTCCTGGAGTTGTCCCATTTGTCCCTGTGACTCAATTCCAGCTTTGATCAATGGCCAGAGCCGCCATCTGCAAAGCACTCAAGGCTTCAGCAAAAGGCTGCTTTCATTTCTTTTCAGCACCTTAAATGTACTTGTAAAGTCCCCTTGAGCACACAGAGATGACTGGTGTTCCTCCTGTTGATGAGCTTTCAGATGATCTGATTAGAGGGTGTTTGATACTGGGCTGCACTGCCACTGGGAGCAATGATACTCCTTCAACTCTGTTCTTCCTGGCTTTTTGCAGATAATCCTACTGAACAGCAGGTTTTCCCTTAGTGTGCTTCTGTGGCCTTTTGTCATGATCTAGGAAAAAAATCTGATTATTTCTGCTCCAAACACCCCAGGTTTTTACTTAAGTGAAATGCCTGAAAATATTTCTCATTCATGAGCAAAGCATGCCCCTGCCCGTGTGTGCTGCTTTGAGTGCCCCTTCCCTGGGCAGCACATCCAAGGGGACGCTCCCTGCCTGCCAAGGCTCCCAACAGCAGAGCTTTAATGCACCTTTTTAATGCCACATCTTCAATACACTAAGGAAAATATTTCTGAGAATATGCTTTTACGGAGAAACTCAGTGTGTTCTTGTTTGTTCCACAGCAATAAAGAAATGGGGGGGGAAGCACACTGTCACAAGGCAGGCAGTTCCTGAAGTTCACCTCATTATAACACAAATGTAGCCAGGTCAAACACATCATGAAAAAAGAAGGAACTGAAGTAAGTTTTTGCCTTTATGTGGCACCACATAATAAAAATGGACAAAGGCCTAAATGTACCAGGTGAATCTTGAATGCATTTAAAAATACTCAGAAGAATCACAATCATCTCTGTTATGCTGGAGGATGTGCAACATGGTATTTTTTTGTTTATAAGAATATGAACTATTCTTCAAACTTCCTTGTACTTCTTTTTGCCTTTGAGGTCCCACTAGTCTTATGGTTGATTAGCTGAGACATTCCTTTCAACAGTTACAATTCCAGAGAGGCAGGAAACAGCAGAGAAATAAAATTATTCTAGAGCATCATCAGAAACTCAGCACTGCAAACTGTGGTGGCAGAGATGGGGAGCAGAAAGGAGAGGTATTTACGGGGTCAAGTCAGTATTTGACTGAAGAGGAAAAAGCTCTCTGTTGCCTGCAAGTTGGGAAACTCAAAAATGAATACATAGGAAAATTGATTTCCCTCTGGTATTATAAACCTACTATTCAGTGTGTTGGGAAACAACAAAAGAAAGGGAGAGGTAGAATAGCTCACATGACACCCCCATGGAAATGATGGCCCACAGGTTTAGAAGCATGGTAACAAAACCGAACATTTAACAAGCCTCTGCCTTTAAAGGATGAGCAAAGCAAAAACTGCCCTCAGGCTGTGACCAGCCATACATGAAAAAACAGGATTTCAGTTCCCAAAACTGACACTCTTTGAACTAACAGGGAATGGTCCTCTCCTACACTTTCAGCATCTAAGACCACTGAGACTACCCTGGACTGAAATAGGGAAAACGCTGCCTCGTGTATCTTAAGAGATGATACCACCTCCTCTATGTCATGTTTTATATTTTATATTCAATCCTTTTCAACCAGAATATGTAATTCAAAATTAATCTGGAGTTACGATAATCTAGAGTAACAAAAACTTAGTATTGGCCACAAATTCAGTAAACATAATGAGAAGTGAAAACAAAAAGTAGCATGGGCATGTAAGCAGGCATTCAACTCTGGCATCAGCGAGGGGAGGAAAGGAAGAATGAAGCAGAGAAAAAATGGGAGGACATTAGAGACATGAACATGTTCATGTATGGAAATGGGATAAAAATCTATCATGACTTCCCTCAAATGACTTCGCTAAACAATAACTCCTTTTTTTAAACAAAGCATATCTAACCCGGCTTCATTAAAACATTTGATATTGGACTACCTAAGAACAATTGGTAAAGGTATATAAAAGGTGCGTAGGAAATTGTACTGCACTGAAGGAATAGATCACGCTCAGTAGAGAGAATAATTATAAGCAAAGCTCTTCCTTCTTGGCATTAATACTCTTTAGTATTTTTGTGTTAATGAAATTTCTAATGAAACAAAATCTGCAGGCACTGCTAAGATGAAGGATAATCTGAACAAATAAAATAAGAACTGGATAACCTTGAGGACTGTAGTAATATTAAGAACATTGATTTATGTGAACAGTGTTAGGAAATGCCAAGTCATATTTTCTTAGCATTGTGCAAAAAAAATTCTACCAAAAGCTAGAATCCAGTGCTGAAAAATGAGTTAGGAAGGGAAAGACTTACTGTACTGTTCCAGGAAAGACTATCGTGTGAAAGTCATGCAGCTGGGAAGAAAGGCAGTGCTGGCTCTTGGAAGAAGGGAGATTAATGCCACAGAGTAACAAAGATTTCCTCTGGGACACTATTTACAGTCCTAGTTATTCCTAATGAAGAACTAACGCTGGTTCTGCATTTCTCTTAACATACTCCTGTCTGAGAAAGCTAAAAAACACTGGCATGAAATTCACTTTCATGAAATGCAGCCTTTGAGGAACTGTGACTGTTTTCAATAAACGTGTTATGAAGGTCCCAGCAGGGCTGGGGAAGACAATGAACTAAACAAAATTGTTTGCACAAGCAGTGGGTATTAACCTCATGCCTTCAAAGCCATGAAAACACCTGGGGCAGAATTTAGGGAATATCTAACCATCACAAGAGAGCAGTGGTGAAACGGGCGTCCAACAGGATCAGCAGGGCAAGAAACCAAGCTACTTTAGGGATTCAGTTTAACCAGTTTAAAGGAGGGATTATGACCCGAGTACCTGCACTGAAGGACTCAGAAGTCCCTTTCAATCTTACTCACCCTGCCTATCTCCCTACCAGCATTTCTGTCTGAAGTGATTCATGAAGAGGCAGATAGCCTGGTTTTCATCTGAACACAAGGGCGTATATGAAGAGCAATCACTTCCTAAAACAGCATGGAAGTGTTTCAAAACACAGGTCAAGTGCTACCTTTATCCCCGTTCTTTACTGGCCCTTGTTACTGCAGTGAGACAGCCAGCTGCACACAGCATCCTGATGTAAACCCAGCTGACCTTTGGGATGCTGCAACTGAGCTCAGAGACCCACAAGAAACCTCTGCTAAGGGCACCCTGACTTCTTTGGGAAATCCAACCCCTCCCCTTTCTGTTGTACAATGAGCACCGCGGCTTCATACCAAGCTGAAAAACAATTCTGAGAGCTCCATACCTTGTATTTGAGGATTGCTTCTTGAAAGATAACTGATCTGGCTTCAAACCGATCTGGCTACTCCAAATCAGATGAAAGGAAAATTTCAACCTGCAAGTCCCACGTTCTAAGTCTGAACCAGAACAAGCGCCCTCACTGAAAAGCAGAGACGATTTAATTTCCAGTTTTGCATAAGGACTGACCCAGCAGATACTTCCTGGGAATATTTCCCAAGGGTGAGAGGCAGGAGATATCTAGTTTGTGAATCCCACAAAGATTCAGTCATCTTAGCTATGCAGGGAGATGGCAAGACCTTGTTGACCATTCAAACAATGATGGAAAGAGAGAGAGAAACGATGTCCTCCTACTCTCTGTCCTCTGACTCTCCATCTTCCTACCTTACACACTTAATTGGAAAAGAGAAAAACTCCAGGTCCTTGCTACAACAACAATTAAAGGACCCTGTCATAGCAAAACATTCTCACTAAAAATCTCTGTAAATCTGAATACAATTATGCCAGTAGTTTTCTTGCACATTATATTCAGCCTAATAGATTGGTAATGTAGTAGTTGGCTGCAGGTATGAAATTCTGAATCAAATATCAATGGAAATTCTATAATGAACAACAACCCCCCCAAACAACTAAGATTTGATCTAATCTCAAAAGAGCGAAGTGCATCATCCCATTCGCTGTTGTGAATGTCACCACACAGAAGGGGTGAGCTTTACTGACAGTCTCATTTCCTTCACATTATGTGTGTAAAGTATTTCACACAACAGCATCACAAGGGTTTTAACTTACCTGGAAATTACAGTGAATTGCAATAAATGAAACCTGGACACAAATGTAAAGCATGTTCTTAAAAGCTCTCTAGAATAGGAGAAAGAAGTTCAGCTGTACCAAGTTCTTACCCACTGCAGCACAAATTATTATTACTTTGTACTTCTGTGCACACAGAAAACACACATAATAATTCATAACACAGAAGTTACTTTAAAAATACACATACTTGCCTACTGTATCTTAGAGTGTGACATTAATCTTCAGAGTGTCAAGAAACACATTTGCAATATTGTCTTTATAAAAGGGATCATGAATTGGGTTTGCTCTGATATACTTCCCTAAAGGTTTTTCGGAGAAAAGAGAGGCTTTAATTCACAAACTTTACCTACACAGAAAGTTCAATAAAACACCAGCCATTAAGTCAGTGTATATAAACAACTGCATTACATGTGTTCAAAGTTTAAATACAGTACAGTGGTTAGGGAAAAAAAAAACACAAACCACCTATTTCAAGGACAGTTGTAACCTCTTGCCTTCATTTATAAATGGAAACAAGCTGCCACACAGTTCAGCAGTAAAGGAGGATAAAGAACTGATAATAATCCTTGTGCTCCTTACATGAACTCCAACAAGGCACTTGAATGAGACTTTTAAAGCTGTAAATTGTCCATCAAAACACAGAATAAATTTTGCTAATCCTCGTGCCACAAATTACTAATCCATCTGGAAAGCTATTTTTTTCTCATGTGTTTACAAGGATCTAAATGCCATCAGACAGAAAGACAACTGGGTTAGTAGCATGTTATTAAAAAAACCCAAACAAAACCTTAAAAAAAACCAACCCGACAGAAATAAACCCTCTGAAGCAGTTGCCCCTAGAATAAGAAGGATTTGCAGAAGTACTTACAGCTTTCAATCTCCAGCGTGCAGTTCTGCTCATCCAGCGGATATCTCCGGAGGTCCATCATGCAGGCAGCTGTTGTGGTAATTCTAGGAAGCAACAGAAGAGCCTTTTAATGTGCCTTGCTCCAGTCTTTCCTTGATCCCCCTTCACTGACAGAAGAACCTGCGTTTCTACATAACTGAAGCTCTGGCCTGGTTTTGCTTGAACACCGTGTCTGCTGCTCCCCTGGAACTAATGCTGTCCTAGCAAGGTCAGGCCAGGCTGGTGCAGAGAGCTGCCCCTTGACACGGGTCTTTTGGGCTGTGTGCCGAGCACAGCGGACTGGCCAAAGCATCCGGGGATCTGCTTCGCCACCAGGACAAGAACGAGAGCACTGCACGGCACCAGTTGTACAGGCTTTCTGACCAAATGAATTAGCTCAAATGGTAAATTCCAAGGTGATGAGGGCACACACCTCCAAAATGGGACGCAAGATGGAGTAGATGAAGTGCCTACAGCACATGCAAACACCTTAAGCCATTCCAGGATCGGCAGCTGTGTCTTTCTAAGGTGTACATTGAGAGACTGAGTGACTAAGCTGCCTTCTCAAAATCCTGTCCCTCCATATGAGAGTTACTGGTCTTTCTATTTAGAATATTCAATAACTGATTAAAAAACTTCTTGTACATTCTTTGTTCTCACAAAACGACTTCAGAGAACTCTTTCACATTTGATGGACCTCATACTTTCTCCTCGAATACTGAAGAAGTTTTCATTAGAAGCAGAAAACTACAGTTGCTTGCTAAAATTAACTCAAAATTTACTTCAGCAATTGTTTTTGTGAGGCACTTAAAAATCTTCATTAGTACCCTTACTGTCCTAGCCAACAATGCCTTACTGTCATTTCCAGAAAAAAAACCAAAACCTGTATATTCCTTCAAATAAAAGAGAACAAAAGCAGGGGCAAGTTATTCCTACAAACACTGTCTGCCTCTTTCTTGTCAAACTAGACAAGACCTCTTAATATTACATTTTGACCATTCCCATGTACTGGGCTCTCCAAGAAAAGGGACACCTTTTGGCACCAAGTTCTTTCTTCATTCAGTACAGGGACACTCACAGAATTGCTTTGGAAAATACAGTGTTTTCAGTCAGTGTGGGTCACTACACCTGCTTCAAAAGAAAGCTTCCTGGAGTGGACAAAAGCAAAGAAAAAAGAACTGTGACTAAAAATACTTGTTATACAGCCTGGACTAGTGCAAAAAACATAATGTTGTACTTTGCATAATGTAGCCTTGAGAAGAAACCCTGAAAAAGTGAAAGCTTTTAAAAAAACAACACTGTGACTCGAGGCACTGCAGTCACTGAGGTATGGAACAGAACAGCACCCAGAGAAACCCTGGATGGAATGACACACCCCAGAACTGCCACACACTCATCATCTGCTATTAAAGGAAGAGAAACCTTGGGATATTTAAGATTCCTACAATGAAAACAAGTCTTCATCTTCCTCTTTTGTGATCTATACTTTGAATGGAGACTGATAAGGAAACACAAAAAAAGCAAGAAAAGCAAACCAAACTGACTAAATGAAGAATTATGGAGACCTAAAGAAAACTTCATGTGTCCAAACAGCATAGCTACAGTGCAAAGAAACCTGCACCACAACTGACTCGCAAGGACAGTTTGCTGTCAATAATTCCAAATAATCATATAAACTATTATTTCTGAGAAAGCTGAAAATCTGCTCATCTCCAAACCTTTGGGGAGGTTCTACAATTCAAATAAGAACTGGAAATTGGCACTCCTCCTTCCACAGGTCAAATGTGAAGGCCACAAAGAACTTGCTTTAAACACTTCCAAACTTAAGAGTGATGCAGAAAATAATACCCATATTATAATACCGTCCCAGAAGTGTTAGTAGTTCTTATTTTTCAGTGCTATGGAGGGGACAGTTTTTCAAAATCCTACACATTTTGCTTTTCTGACAAGTTCAAGTGGGTTTTGAAATTCAAAATAGCAGCTTAAACAGTTCTGACATCACTAGTGAATTAAAAAGAGCACTGGAGGACAGGAGAGCAATGCCAATGACATGTGGAGATGGACAGGATCCAATTCCCTCTGGAGCTGCAGAGGCTCTGCAGCCGTGGAGAACAAGCAGAACAGAAACTTATCTGTGCCCTGGAAGGAAGCAGCCCTGACCTGTAATTACAGGATTACAGACACTGCAGAAAGGCTGAGCAAGAAGGTGACAACTTCAAATGGCTATTCGGAGGGAGTGGTGCTGTGAGAACCTTCTAGCACCCTCCTCTATTGTAGCCCTGACAGATCGGGAGCCTTTGGAGTCAGAGACAGAGCTGAAAGCCAGGAAAATAAAAAGACTAATTCTGTCTTCCAATGTATGCGGGTACATCCTGCTGAAAGCAGCGTGGGATTCTGCCTCAGGTTTGTGGACCTGAGGGCAGACAGACTCCCCACGAGCAACACCAGGAGCGATGCAAAGAGCTCACAAGGATACCACAGACTGGATCTCTTCATCAAGGACTTTATAAGAATCCTCTGCTCACACTGACTGGGAGTCAGGAACTCTTTGAATTATTCACTGAAATCATGTACCACAGCTCAACCCACTGTTCACCTCTGCTTCTTGGAAAAAGTTCTTCTGCAGACAGCTGGAAAACATCTGTGACAGCAGCAGAAGCAGCTGCAAATACAGAGAAAAGCTGGAAACAAAACTGCAATGTGATAAATCTCTCTGCTGGGCAATACTGGATTTAGACACATGTCAAGGTTGTTAGACCTACTAACAGATCTGCTTTTAAATTAAAATAGATTTCTTGCTAATTAGAGAGTTCACAAAATTTTTCCTCCTTCTGCTTATTCACAGAAAAGTTTCCCTTGTGTGATCATAGTTTGAGACTTGGCTATAGCAAAGGATAAAAAATAGTGACATTTCTATAGCTTCAATATTAAGTCTAAACATTTAGCTATTGACTACTATAATCTTTCAACTGTAAACAGCATACAGAGTTTCTCAGAGTAGCTTTATAGGAAAGAAATAACAGTTTTATTGATGCTGATGTCTCTGTTTGAAATGAAATTATATTCACACGCTACCCAGAACAGGTTCTCTCCTACCACCAGTTCTCAGCATTTCTGGAGTATTCCAACTTAAGTGCCAGGAGCTTGTTTTTCTTACTCCTTTAGGAGCTCATTATCTAATGACATGCAGGTATTTCCCCTTGTTTCTGTGGTGTGCAATCCTTGAACAGTCAGGTGCTCTCTGAAAGCATTCAGTGTATTTGTTAAAGCTCGAAGGTATAGCCAGAACACAAGCTAAGAACGTGAAGGATATAATGCCAAAGCATTTTCTAGTGGTAACACAAGAAAGGAAAAAACTAGTTGTTGATAAAACCCAGTGAGTCAGACCACACAGAAACTTCAGCCTCAGTAAGCTTTGTTGTTGTTGATATTGCTAGTAAAAGACGCATATCAGATTTTTAGGAGGAAACTAAAACCTCTGTGCCTCTGATCTTCCTTGGGAAGAAGCTCTGCATTTCTCTGCTGACGGACAGCCTATTTTGCCATGTGCATGCCCGCAGGGAAGAGTCATGGAAAAATGGAGAATTTGGCTATTATTTCATGGTTAAAGAATTCTGACTCAGAAGAACCAGAATTTCCTGCACATTTCCATGCAATGTGCCCAATTTCCTTCTATACTGCCATATAAGTCCATCTTCTTTAAGTGAGACAGCATTTCCTGCTATCCTGTCACTGAGTCTAAAACTCAGTCATAACACCATGTTCATAATTTAAACCCCTGTAAAAAGCACACATCACTCTTCAGTAAAATCTTCTGCTACAGTAAACTCAGCTTTAGACTGAATTTATTCAAAACCTTTCTCTGAAGTAATATGTTCTCCTCTAGAAAATAACACCCACAGAACATGGCAGAAGAGCTCAGAGGAGCACTTCACAATTTTAATAATTTCTCGCTGTGAAATGTATCCTTGTCTTTCAGCATTCACTTCACTTCTCCCTTTCAACAGAAATAAATAAAAGGCAGAATGCTAAAACGCTACAGAACTTACAGAAAATGAAACAATATGAGCATGAGGAGTAGTATGAAACAAGCATCCTTGGAATGAAGACATACAAGTACATGTCCTCCACTTACACAGAGTTCATAATCCTTTCGCTTTATTAACCATCACTGGAAACGTGAAAGATTTATTGCCAAATATTTCACAAAACACATTTCTTACTCTGGTTGTGAAACCTGCATGTCTACTTTACTCACATAATATCAGCATTGAAATAAAAAGTGAATTATTTTGTCTTCTTTCTCTTGAAATTTTATAACGTTACCACCCAGATCATGTTGTATAAAATAAATCACATATAGAAAACATCTTTAATCCAGTTGTTCTGGTATTACATCATATTAAATACAGACTGTCTCAAACTATGGAAGAGAGCTAGAACTTTCTAAGGAGACACATAAATTTGGTGGCTTTTTAATCAATTCTCAGTGCCTAAAATAACCAGTGCTGAGTTCCAACGAGTACCTGGACTGTAAACATACCCTACATGAAGAGCTTTTATTCCAGGATGATAAAGATACAATGCTTAATTAATTAACTGAAGAACCAGGGAAAAAAAGGGATCCCTTCTCCAAAAAACATGCACTGCTTCAATGCACAAATTGTGCAGGTGATACTGCCTCTAAAAACACAGAAATAAAGAAGAATAGATTATCCCAGGTAAAACAGCATGAACTGCTTTTATAGCCTTAACAGAGTGACAACTACAGCAGCCCTACACCCTACAGTGCCACACCTGGCTCTGGAGGAACAGCCTTGTTTCCCCCAGGACGTGTGTCGGAGTGTCAGCATGTGGGGCTCCGAAGGCAGTGACCCCAACACGGCCACAGCACCCGAGCCCAGCACGGCAGGACACAGTCCTGGGGCAGCCCCTTCCAGGTGGGTGTCGGTGCTGACACAACCCGAGCTCCTGCACCTCCCTCTGTCAGTCAGGAGCCTGAGCTCTGCAGGACGAGCTCCCACAGAAACTGCAGTCACTTCTTCAGGATGTTCTTCGTCTATACTTTCTGTGCATTTGAGTTCTGCCAAATCCTTCTTCTCCCAAAATGCCACCAAGAACGTTATCAGTTACTTGACTATTCCGAGAAACTGAGTGGAAAGTATTTTCCCTGTTCTGGAGAAAGGAAGTTCTACTCAAAAATTAATGTGAAAGTCAAAACAATCTTCAGTAAAAAAGGCACATTCGGTTTTATGATTGCAGCTTATTTAGTAATTCTTACAGAAGTAGTAAGATAAGAGCCCAAAGCTTCCTTTCCTCTCTGGCTTTTGTGAGTCAGACAGCTCATTTCCCAGAGGAAAATGTCAATAGAAATAATAAATTTCAGTGGATTCTTCGTAAGCAGAATCATTCTCAGATCCAAAAAGGTGGAAAAAGTCAGTACAAGACCCTCTAGCACACACATGAAATTATTACGTTTCTTTTGAGAACCCTTACAACAAATTCTAACCCTTGCAAAACTCGGAGACAAAAGTGAAAGGAACTCTCCCTGTCCTAAAGCAGGAATCACACTTTAAAAGCAATGAAACAGGGAGACAAGAGTCAGCATGAAGGCAAACTGTGCAATGCACAGTAGAATAACAGACACAGGTTAATAATTACTTAATAATTCAATTCTTATTAGAAACTTATCTCCACAGCCTGGCATGCAAGGAGAGTTGTGCTGCCTCTGTGTAGGATTTCAATTAGACCATTTATTCTCTATGCCTTTTTTCCCCATTAGACCATCTACTAGAAACCTTTGTAATTCTAGCAAAAAAAAAAAAGGCTAAAAACCAAACTGTCCTTCACCAGATATTCAGACTGAGAAAACAGCACGCTGAGCAATCCCCCAAAATAAGAGCCCCAGATTTCCTGTGTCACACGGAGGCATATCCTGAGCTACCCCAGAGCAGCACAGCTCTCTCTCCCACGGAGCTGGGATGTGCTCCTTAGGGCCTCTCAGTGCTCTGGCAAAATGCTTCTCCTGATCTCTGGTACCTCTTTCATTCTCTACCTGAGATATGAGCCGCTATCAAATAACTGTAGAAAATAATTTTATTTTTTAAAATGTTGCAGTAAGAGCTGGAAGCACAGGCAGTCACTAAGCACATCAGAAAGAGAAGGATGTAGCTAAAACCTCTGCTGTCCCCACCTTCCTCTTCCCTCATGCATCCTGTAGGCTTCATACTGAGCCACAAGTGAAAAAGAGAAACTGCCTCCTTTTGTATCAAACAAGCTGATTAAATCTCCTGTAATCAGTCCGTACAATGACCCAAATATCCTTGTAACTGACTATTGTCAGAAGATCAATATCTCTTGCTTTGCAAATAATCATTTCAGCTTCATTCCGATATTTAGGGCACAGCAGGAGACGTATCCAAACGTGATTTCGCCCTACTGACACCCTTTCAAATATCACTGTAATACCAACTGTCAATAATGAGAGAATACAAACAAATACCACAGATGAGCCTAAAGATCTGAAGCATCTGGAGTTCATATACATCACAAGGGACAAGCAACACAAACATGTTCACACATTCATATTTACATAACAACATAAATTATATTTGTTCCTTAATCATCTGTCCTCAAAACAAGCTGGTTCTGACTTCTAGGGCTTATCCCTGCAGCTCTGTTTTCCTTTGTTTTTTCCTGCCAAATCCCATTCTCAATCCCTGCCAAACAGGCTAGCAAGAATTGTGTTTCAGTGACTGAGAAGTATTACATATCACCTAGTCTGTTTGTTATCTTTGATTTTACACAAATCTTTATTATTGATCATTCCTGAACTGTACTTCACTGCTGCATCACCCAAGTCAATTTTTAGATTTAACAGAGAACAAACTCTGACCACAATATTATTGTCATGATACCCCAATGAATATTTAGCACTGATCAATAGAGTTTCATGCCTAAGAACCTAATTTTTTACTAATGTTTTTCTCTAATTTCTTTATGTCATTTGATCTACTAATTCCTGTAACCATTACAATAAATAATAAAACTGTTAACAACAAACACATCATCTTACCTCAAGTGGTTTTAGGTTTTAGTTTTTATTCCAAAAAGTTACCATTATGTGACTGCAAAAAAGTAATAAATGCAATTAGACTGAATTTTTTTCTTCCACAGCTCTGCTGCAGTAATCACACCCACTGCACAGAGTTTTTAAAGCCCTCTTAACTCAAGCACCCAAGAGTTGGTACAGCAGCACCACGGGCCTACTACAAGCTATCAGTGGTACGACTGACGTAACCCACAACAATTCAAAAGGGCACTGTGGGATCCCAGATGAATCCTTGGGGGAAGGTTTCAATGGTTGTTTGTGGAACAATGGTTATGTCCATGGAGTAGTTATTTATTACTGAGCAGCATCAGGTTTATCATTCATGAATAAAAACAGTTTTCTCGAGAACAGCAAGAAATTTAAAGGGTTGACAGCACTCAAAGGAACTACATAACAAGAATATGAAAACCCCACACAAACAATGTATCTATAATAAAATTTAGTTTTGATATTGATGTTCTGGATGCACCATATAGGCAGGACTTCACACGTGCACAAGAACTGCAGGACCTGTAGATCCAGGTGTCCAAGTGCATCTCAGGCACCAGTTACTGACCCGTCAGAAAGCTGCAGAGGGGTTGGATAAAGACATTTTTAAGGCAGAATGAATTTTTTCAGTGTCACAACCTCAATTAGTATTCAACAGTCCAATCCTTTAGTCCGGTGTGGTTAATTATAGACTACTCCCAACTACTTCTCTTCCTTTTGATAGTTTGTAAAACCACTCCTGCCTCCGGGATGCACAGACAGAGGCTGCCACCGCACTGGGGGTGGGGGAGAGGCAGCACTGGCAAAGGAGGACAGGCAACTCTGCTGCCAATTGCTCTGCAACGCCTCATTTTGTTTCAGAGATGCTGTTATTTCCAGAAGATTTGTTTTGGTGGTATTGAGCATATCACATAATTTATTCTGCAGAACAGAGGGGTATCTAATGTTTTTAAAAACATGTATTATTTATCAATTAACATTTCAGTGCTCATAGTTACTCTCACAGGTTACCCAAGGAGATGTTGCACATGCTATATGCCAATCAGGACATCAAATCCCGCACTGAGTAAATAAGATGATTGTTGATCATACTCCCTCTTTTCTTTCCCCTGACAAATAGTTCTACTGATATGATACCTAAGCCTGTAGAATTCCTTTTTATTTTCACAGTGAAAAAATAAATTACTTAGAATCGCCTCCCATCACATGCCAGATGTCATACCTCGAGAACAGGCCTCAGTGCTCTTCTCATTTTGTTAGGCTTATACCTCCCATTTCTTATCTGATCTGTTTTAGACACCAAATAGACTTATGGCTTTAATATATTATTAAAGTAGCAGCAATATTATTTTGAAAATGGGAAGCCATGTTCTTCTTGAACATTTCCAAATGAGAACCTACATTTCAGATCACTTCAACTTTAGCTAAGAGTTCATTGGATGAGTGAGAGAAGCACAACAATGAGTCAAACCTAATGACTACAATTACCAGGCATCTAAGTGAACTCCAGCTTTCCTCTTGAAATCCATTTCCAAAGGGAAGTCTCTTTCTGTGCCAAAGTTCAGATGTTCAGTTATGACCTGTGTCTTCCTTATCTTCATTTCAGAACGTTCTTAACTTTGTTCCAAACAGAAACAGGAAAACCATCCCAAAGACTTCTGGCATACCAGCTGCACCATACTGGCAAGAGGCACTGAAGGCTTGATCAGAGATATAACCCACTGAATGCTGGAAATCTAAATAGAAAAGCTGCACAAGGGCTGCTTTGGGATATCCAGTTGGTCCTTTCCTGTTTATGAAATAAAATCTTTGAACCTTCTCAGTAACTAGATCGCAGTGGCCAGAACTCTAATGCATACACTGAAATAAAAAAAAAAAGAAAGAGGGAGCTTCCTCCTAATTACCATATTTTGCTGCAAAATACGCTTTTTAATAATTAGAATCTGTATTCCCTTAAGACAAGCTTCAGTAATCCTACCAAGGTCCCTTCTCCATTGTAACGGTAGTAAGATCCATGGGTTTCTGTAGTCAGTTATTTGCATGGGTGATCAATAAAGCAATTAGATTTGGAAGATACTTGATCTGACCTGCCAAAGAGCCTGTGCTGACTCTCCATACAACACCACTAGCAGACAGTGTATGACCTGAGTATCAAAGAGCACCCGAGTTCAACTGATTCTAATCAGAGTTTAATGAGGTCTCTGCTTTCCAGACTCATGCAGACAGTGGGTATCACTCCTACCATTTTGTACAGCCACAACTGCATTTTAACACTTCACACTGCAGTGCAAGCTGAATCAATACATAGGCTACATAGGAAGGATTTCTTTGTACTGTGTATTTTATCAATTTAATTTAGAAAACGTCCCCCACTGCTTTCCATGTTACGTTGGCTTTACATGAACCTTCTCTTCTCCGAGAAACAAGAGTAGTTCACATTTGAGGCAGATGAAAAGTGAGCTGAAAAATATCAGTCCTACCCAACACAGCAAACATACATCTGATGAGAAATAAAATGGTTCTCTAAGATATGTCAGGCCTGTCCTGGACCCATTCCCTCACTTCAGGGAATTTTAAATGTGACCATTTTGCTGTAAAAAGTGCATATTTTTCCTTTTTTTTTTTCCTAACCAATCTCTAAAATTACTCCTATGCTTTACTTAAAAGTCTTTTCTTTTATACATAAACAATCAGACAACACATGCTGAAACTCAGTAAATCACATTCAGGGCACTGGGAAGCATTTACTTGATTAAATGCACAGGTGCTTTGAGGTGACTGCAAACAAACCCTGGCATGAACAAAGCCAGCTCCAGGCACAGCAGGGGGTTTGGTGGCTCTGTGTCCTCTCCTACACATCCTCACCCATGCTGAGCCACAGCCCTTCACCAAAACCCCTGGAATCCCAGCACGGTGTGCACATCCACACGGCGGGCTCCTACCAGAGGGTGGGAAGAGGTGAGGACAGTTTCCATCAACCAGCTGGCAAGAACAGCTCTGAATTTGTTCAATGTACAGGGATAACAATACCACAGTAACAACACCCTCACTCCCTCCATGAACCCGAGTACTTGTGGGAAATATGCTGGAAGAGCTTCTGAAAGATAACTACTCAACGGGAAAGTCTGAGCAGGGGTGGGGACTGCAAGGGACTGAGCACGGGTAGGGACTGCCTGCACTGTGAGGTCAGGAGGACAGAACACTATGTAATGAAACAGCCACACTTTCCTGGGCAAGCAGGTTTCCCAAGAGAGTAATATGGAGCAATTAATGAAAATTATTTCTGTCATTTCTTGAACGGGTAAGATAATTCTGATTAAGCCAGTCCAGCATTCTCATCTCACCATACATGTTCCCAAGTAGCTGGCTAAATGCTGCGTAAGGAGAAATATCCATCTGTTTGGGGGTTTTGTTTGTTTGTTTGGGCTTTACAATTGTCACAACATTTCAGTATTTCAGATAAAAATTTACTTTCAGATATTTCAAGCACTGACCAGAATTCATCACTACTGTTACGTGTTACATATGTTGATTTAACCTAAAGCTAGAGCCAGTGACTCTGCAAAATCTCTTATCGGTGGCAAATCTCATTTCTAACTGTAGACCAGAAATTTAGCAAACAATGTCAGCAGTTTAATAACCCTCTTGTTAGGGTCAAATGTTTTAAATGTTTTTCTCCTGATGCCCCTCCAAGCTGACAAATGAGAAGACAAAATCATCTGCGTGTCAGCACCGTACTACAGAAGCCGTTCTTTGGGAGTTAAGTGGAGTCTGCTTTTACTGTAACCCACATTTCCCAGAGACACAGACATGAGGTAATAACCAGCTCACTCAAAACGGCTGCACTTTCCAGCATTTTCAACAGTCAGAACCTCGAAGTTTACATGCTGAAAGCATGCAGCTATGGTTGTGGTGCAGCAGATCTGCCTCAGCTTTCCATTTACTCAGTCACCTTCTAATCAACTGATTCAAACATGACTTCAAAAAGGTATTAAACACTTTTCTCTTCTTGGAATAGCAGAGACACTTCTAAATTCAGAATACCAGCACCTTACTCAGAGGGCAAACTCCACATTCTGCAAAGCCTTTGTATTTTCTGTGTTAGGTAACAAGAACCATGTTCTGGGTCAGCCCAACTCTGAACGGAGGAAAACCAAGTTCCCTTCAGGTCCTTTCCAGCCTTTTTAGGTCACTTCTCCATTCCCACTTCTCCCTGTTTATATCTCATGGACCTTGACAAGTGCCAGAACAGCCCTCAAAGTCTCTCTCCTCTCTCAGCATCACTTCTCTGGAACCCAAAGGCTCATCACCCCTTTGCCCCCTCCCCCCTTGCAAGCAGCTTCAAGTAGAGAGGTTTTCATCCCTGCATGGCCAGAAACAACATATATGTAATTGATAAGGAGACACCAGAGGTCGAACTCATGGACAGGAAAAGAACCATCCTCTCAGTCTGCAGAAGTAACACTGAACTTCCTTTGACCGTACCCACAACACAGGATCTTTCCTAAACAAGCAAAAAGCTCTAACACCAAACCAAATTGCCCCAGTATTTGCAACAAATGATCAGGAACCCAGCAGCGATACTTAAAAGTAAACAAGCCTTTAAATTATGAGTAAAATATATCAAATCTGTGACTTCTCTGAAGAACAAACCCAGAAAATTTTTGAACACAGAAATATCAATATTACTGTGTGAAAGAAGCAACCACAGAACATCAGGGGAGTAGACTGGCCATGACAGAAAGAATAACAGAAGAAACGAAATTTTAACGAATTGTCTCTATTACTTGTGCTTAAATTATTCCTGTTGTTTCTTGCAGGCCATCAGAATGGAGAAATGTATGAGTAGGAAAGAAAGGCAAAACACTAAAGAAAGCAGTAGAAGTATTTACTTTACACATGTCACATCTAAAGTACACTTGAACTCTAGTGATTGGAAAGATGGTTTCAGTGAACCTTCAGTACCTGTGAATCTTGGCTGAAGTTCCGGTCAGGTTACAGACCGAACTGTGAATCTTTTGAAGGCATAAAGAAGGACTTACAGTTCCACACACAAACCAGGCCCTGCAAGTTCCACATGTTGTCAGTAGGAATGACCATTCAGTGCTCCTGGCTGGGATGTTCCTGAAGGTTTTGGGCAAAGCTTGGCACAGGTGCGTGTAAAAGAAGAAAGTGCACGTCCAAGCTCTGCCTCTTAGCAACAAGATGCAACCACAGTATTGGATTTAAAAGGCAGGTGATGAATCATAAATCTCCATAACTAAGGAGATGGCAAGACACCCTCTTTGCATGGTGTAAATGTCACGAGAGGAGGAGATGGAAAGCCAACTATCACATAGCTCAGCCACTGCCATCTGCACCATTAATATATGCTCTAAGCAATGAGGGAGTAGGAGGAAAAGCATCATCACTTATGACTGTGTAGTCATTAGCCAGGATCCTAATCTTCATTAGACAAACAAATTAAAATTCCCCAGTTACTGAAGCTGTCACAGTGGCTCCAAAACAATGCTCTAAAAATGGGCCCCCTGGATTGGGATGAGAACACTGCATTTGAAGGAGTAGTTAGTAAGCAGCAGCATGACATCAAGATAAACTGACAATCCAGTGCTATTAATCCAAGGAAAGCTTTCTCCCTTCCCCCTCCACTACAATACAGAGCAAAAGCAAACAGAGCACATGCCAAATTTTAGAGAAAACCAATAACTCAGGGGATAAAAAAGGTCTGTAATTCAATGAAAAACTGACCACAAAAACACACTGGCTTTCCAAAAGTCTGAGAGATTGTAAAACCTTTGCATTAGAAAACTGCTGATCAGGAGGCCTGGATGAGCACACAGGGATGAGGCAGAATAGTAAACCTAAACAAAGCCAGAAGAAGAGAAGAAAATGCATTTTCAAAGCAAAGCGGTCAGTGCTAAGAATATATCTGATCAATTAAAAATTGGGGGAGGATATTTTCATTACTACTCAATATTGAAAATAATACAGAGTTACGTTCCAATAGGGAAGGGAAGGAAACCCTCTTAACTGATACCCCACTTTCAGAATTTTTGTCACACTAGGCCTGAATTATCAGTGTCTTTTAAAAAGCAGTCAGAATATTTTATTTTCCAGGGCTGCTAGGAACTGTTGAACAACAAATAACTGCAAGGAATAAAATTTTTCACTTGCTCATCCCTGTGAAAACTAATGAACATGATGAACCCTCATATCCTGTTCGTTTCTCTCAACTGAAATGGAACTCTAAAAAAATTCTCAAGTATTATAAGGATACCTTATTTCTATAAATATCCTTGGGATTGTGCCATGGGCACAATACTAAATTTGCCACATTCCCATCCACATTGCCACATTCAGGATTATAGTAGTGGTATTCAGAGCTATTTGCCCAGGCCCAGCAAACTCTCTGGGATTATCAGTTTGGCCATCAGTAACATACCTAACATAAGACAAAGCACAATATCCAGATCCAAACAACAACAGCCATTTTTTGCTACCTATTGCAGTGACAAACACAACTTAGAGAAAAAAGTTATCTACGTGAAAAAGCTGCTTTATCAACATCTTCTTTGTTTCATAAGATTCGGTCATAATTGTCTTTGCCTATCTGAAGCTACACAGTTCAGGCACTGCATCTATTAGTCATGCATTTCCTAACTGCCTTCTATTGATCTAATATCCATAATAAGGTTCTGTAATATCTATAATGAATAGTAGAGGTAACACTTACTGTTTAGCTTCATTCTTGACATTAAACAGTATTACTCTCCGCCCTTTAACTAGTCTTCAGTTCTGTGGGGCAGTGTCCCCACTGCTCACAATGTCAGTGCTTTGTTCAATCTTACCACTACTTCCAGAGCCAGGACACAGCCTATTTTCCCAGAAATCCTATAAATCATAGATATAGATTGTATTGATATTAAACCTGTATTGAAATAAAATGGAAAGATTAACCTTAAAGAAAATTAAAGGAGGTGAAGCAGACAAAGTGTGACCAGATAAGACAGTTGTAATAGGAGGCAATCCTTCATGAAAATTACCTTCAGTACTCATGGAAAAAAATATTAACACAGAAAAAAACCCAAAACAACAAAATAAAACAACCATAAAGAAGAAAAAGCCACCAAAACACCAACCGTAACAGCACAGTACTGGATTCTGAGCCATCCCTACACATAAGACTTTAGATGGTTTTGGAAATAATGTTAAGTGTTCAATATAACAAAAGAAAGAGTACCATGATATAAGTTTTGGGTCTGTATCGCAGGAGGAGCAGAAAAGACATGACAACAGGAGGCCTGCCTGAGATGGGAAACTGCAGGTGCTGTCGATTTACCGGAGTGTGACCCCACCTGCAGCATCAGTGGGTACCCTACAGAGCCACCTGGGCAAGGGAAAGGCTTCTGCCTAATCCTTGGGTACAAAAATCTTTATACTCTCAAACAACTGGATTTACATCTCAACTGTAACTTGCCTCCTCAGATTTTTCACTTGTTTTTCTGACTTTTTTAAGCTAAACTAACACTTTAAAAACATCTTAACTCTGAATCCCACAGTTTGTGTGTCTGGAAATTACTTCAGGACCCTTCAAAACCAGGCTGAGTGTTTTGTATTTGTATCATAAAAGATATATAATTGCAAATTAAGAACACCTTTCTGAACACCAGCCTTCAACGTCTTATCCATATCCTTCAGTTTTAGTAATGTACAAATAATTTCCCTGGAATTATACTGTGTCTTCTCTATGAGATAAAACCACCTTGCCTCAGAAGCTGAAGACAAAAGGCTATGAAAAAGTAATTAATCTTGACTGCATCTTCAGTATCTCTTCTTGAAAAGGAAATAAACTATGCCATTTGGTTGGGAAAAGGGGTGGATGTTTCTTTAACACACAGCAGTGTCCTTACACAATTCTTTTTCAGATAAATATCACAGCTCTGGAATGTATTTCTGGAAGGCATAGCAAAGTTGTAGGAAAATCACTAATGGCATCTCTTTCTTATGGCTACCCTATCACCTCTTTAAAAATCCAACAGCAACAAAAGTCATCTCCTCTCTGTCCTACTTGCCATTTCTGCTGCAGCACTAACACTATGAAAGAACATCCAAAGGCATTTCAGGATAACCATAATGGAATATTGCATGTGCTTTGGAGACCCCCTTGTAGGAACAGCCCAGGCTAATGTGTAAGGATGCACAGAGCTTTACTCTCAGTTGCTTGCCAAGAATAAAATGTAGTCTGGGATAGAACTATGAAATAAGCTCCTAATGTGTATAACTAAAAATAGAAGGAGAGGGGGATGAATATTCAGTATTTGCCTCCTTGCCTTTGTCTTGTTTTCCATCTTGTGCACTGATGGTCATCTCTGCTTTTTACAAAGAGAACCAAATGGAGCAGATAGGAGCAGCTTCTGGAGAGGAATGATAAGATGAAAAGACAGGTGATGGTATCTCCCAGAAAGGATAGAGCTTATCTGCAAGGGCTAAAAAAAAATTTACCTCCTCGGCTGACCATATACAAGCATCCTGTAGTTCAGGGGATTTCCAAGGAGTTTTCACTGCCTGAAATTTGGAATATTTTGACAAAAATATCTCTGAGGCAGATTGTAACAAGCTTTGTGATCACAGTAAAATCAGGTTTTCTTACTTTCCAACATAAGCAGAAGCATTTCGAATTGTGTTCCTGTGCAGTATCAGCTACACTGCCTTGTTAAGGTACATGACTATTATTCTAAAACTCACTTCTTACAAAGATCTATTGTCAGCTAATTTTTGCTAGCATTTCTACCAATAACAACTGCTGTAAAAACTGGCACAACAATGAAGTCACAATTGCAAATAACAAAAAAAAAAAAGGGACAGAATTGGTGGATGTCAACATTGTAAAAATGAACTTTTTCCTACTAGCTCCAACGTTTCTGATGTTTATCCCGGTATTTCCAAATGGGAATAGGTTTGGGACTGACAGAAATAACACACTGAAGTTGGTTAGAAAAGTTATGATCCATGAGGAAAGCCTCCAAAATAAGTGCTAGACCACTTGGTCCTAATCATACTGTACCAGTTTTGGTTAATGCAAATTAACCTGAGGTCTCCAAGTGTTTCCCCAACAGCCACACATTCCTTGTTTCTCTCCATTCTGACACTGAAGAGAATGCACCATAACATTGTTCAATATATGCTGAATAAATTCTTTATTACCACTTTAAATAGGAAAAAAGCTGCCATGCAACCCCTTCTACAGTAAAGCCATCTTAGACTTGCAGTGATTGTTAAGGTCTATCACTACATTTTCTAAATGGAAACAAATGTTAGCTTTATAATCCCCAGTGGCTTTACAACCCTGCAAAGGGCTTCTGGAAAAGGAGATTTTTTCCCATAAAAAGGTCATATGCTTTTCTATGCCTTTCATTTTTCAAGATAAATTTTTGGAACAAATATTTCAAAATGTCAGAGTTTTAAAAAATAGGCCTGAGAGAGATCCCTGTCAGTAAATGCAAACATGCCTCTAAGCTGTAAATATTTGTTGGGGCAACAAACAGGAGGAGCTGGGAGCCACCATGCAGCAGGAAAACTCAGATGGGATTGCTGTGGTGGACACACAGTGGGATGACTGGCACAGCTCCAGGAGCCACATAAACCAGAAATTGTAACCTGTTGGAAGATGTCATATGTATTTGATATCTGCATTTATTGCAATGTTTTTAAAAAACTGTTCTCAAGAACGATGCAAGATAGAGAAAACAATGACTTCTCAATTCAGAAGCTGAGGAGGATAAGGCATTCTGGCAAACCCTCCTTGTGAAATGCTGAATGTGGATTTACAGTTCACACATGAGAATAATTTCGGGACCTGAAGATTTGTTCTCTTCTGACAGTTGCTCAGAAACAATCATGTGCACAGACTCCAGCCTGGGGATCTATGTGGCATTGATCACATCCCCAAAAACAGCTCCTGCTCTGGAAACAGCCATGTCTGAGGGAACAGTCTGCGGCTCACCCAGCGAGGTGACTGCTGGGGCCCTTTCGGTTCCGACCCGAGCAACGGGTCTGCACAGAGCTCCTTCCCTGTGATTTGGTCTCTCAGGCTCCTCCTGGCCCCGAGACATTTCTCCCATCTGCTCGTACAGATGGCACATTCAAGTGGATTGAAAAGAAGGGCTTTCCAAACTTTTCCTGTTCTCTCTGTTCTCCATTTAAATGGTTCTAGACTAGCAGAAGCAGGCAGTGTTCTAGGGATGACTATTCAGAAACAAAAATGCAGCAGAAAAAGAACTACTGCCTTCTTATACAAGGGATTTAGGGGACACAAAAGCCTCTTTGCTGAAGGGCCAGTGCAAGTGGCTGCATTCCAGCCTAAAGATCAGGGACAAGCACAGTTCCAAGTGCTCTCCTGTGGAGGCTTACACACGTTCCCAGAGTCTGGAGAACTTCCCTGGAAGCACAAATCATCAGTTTCTTATAACTTATCCTAGCCTCTCTTCTTGTAAGCGGGACTGAACGCTGTTCCTGGAAAGCTCTCCTCAGTGGATTTGCACACTGAGGACCATGAGAATTTCCATTTTCAGAGAAAAAAAAAAAAAAAAATTGAAAATAGATCCAAGGAGATGACGAAAACAAATATAAACAAAACTCCTCTAGACTTTAGGAGTTTAGGCAATTCTTATTTTTCAGAAACCATTTCACTATTTCGTAAAGTTCGATAACAAGTATGAGAGAACAGTGGGAGAACAAATCAGCTATCCTCTTCCCAGACAGCGCATTAAAACATAAAGGCAATGTTTTGGCGGGGAAAGAAAAATCACCAAAATAAGATATTTAACTGGACTGAAAAATAAGCCCAGATATAACACTTGGTGAGGGGAAAAAAAATGATCCCTTCACTTAACAAATAGTATTCTACAATGTCTTACATTCAATATGTCGAAGAAAAGCTTCATCTGTACAATCACAAGGACAACCAGAAACTGTGCTGTGTGACCCACAAGAGGTAAGTTACTACTTACAAAGACAATGTCATAACTTAGTTTTCTCAAACATGCAAGGCCCCCTGACCCTGCCCCCACTTATGGCCTCCTCCATCTCAGATTTTACCAGTTTTAGTCAAAAAAATACATGCAAGTAGAATTTATACATACACAAATATACTGTATTTATATATCAGACATATAGCACCTATTTAAGCTCCTGTGGGTATACACACATTCAGCATCCATCCCATTAGCTAAGCCTTGCTCAGAGCATTCTGGATTTTCCAATGTGAAAATTTGCATTCTCAGCATCACCAACTACCAGCTCAAATGTGATATGATTAAAAACATTACAGCAGGAAAATGACAGATTGCTGCAATTCTAAATTATATAAATTATTAAATTTTAATTTAAGATTAAATGTTTGATGACCTCTATTTGTTTTTGGAATACGCAATACCCTCAGAGAAATTAAACTATTACATGGTTCTATAGCTGATAGAGTTTTTCTTGCTAATACAGAGCAAATGCCACAGAATGTCTGTTAGGCAATAGCACTCAGATTTTTTTTCACTTCAATGTAATGTAATAATCTTGGATAATGTGGCTTTTAATGAAAAAGATTCCTGTGACTTAAAGCTTTTTCTTATTAAGCTTAATTGAATTAATTATTCACATACTAATGATTTAACAGTCACTTCATAAAAAATAAAAGCAAAAGACACTTTTGAATACTTATCCCATACTTTAAATCTATTAAAGGAACTGAAATAGAAAGATATCATTGTTTTCTTTCAGATAGTGGAGATATTCAAACTACAAATACCCTCCCTGCTGCTGAGGATGGATGGTGAGACGCCATTCCAAATCCTACAGCAAAATGCATATTTAATCTATAAGCCCTTAATTGAAAAAGATATTTATGACAGCCAGTGATCTCCTTTTCATTCCAAAAATTGCATCTTTCCTAAAATTGGCTCATTTTGTGAATGGGCTGCTATGTAGGAGAAGTGGAACAACGTGATTCTGCGGAGACCGAAGCAGATTTGTATATATAAACCAGCTTTCCCAAGGTGCACTTTGGGCTGGCATTTTATAATTCTTCATAATAATGCTTGGCACTTATGTAGTGTTTTATGGGATCAAAGCACTTTACAAACTAATTAATTAATCTTCACAACACCCCTGTGAGAAGGCAGGTTTTAGCTTTGCAATTTAACAAACGCAAGAACTGAGCAGAGGAGCTGCAGGATTGGTTTCATGTCCAGTTCTTCAGTTCATATATTGTTAGAAAGAACAGTTTTAATTCTGTGCTTCATTCCTTAGGACCTTCAGTAGAACTACTTGCATGAGAAAGAAAACCAGACTCTGGCTGATACCTTGGGCTGGAGCTGATACCTTGTTTGTTTAAAACAACAGTGGGTTCATTTCAGCCACACGCAGGGATCCAAGTCTCCTGATGCAGGATCTGTATTGACTGCTCAAGAGAAGAGCTGTTATTGCTCGGCCCGCCCCAGGATTTCCAAATGATGACATTGGGGTGGTAGTGCTTTCTTGGTAAGGTAGATGATGCTTTGTACTCAAAATCCTACAGAATTGTACTGTATTCCAATTTTTCAAGTGTTCACAACAGTTACATGACTTCAATTTGAAATGAAGTTTTACTAAATTTGCATTTATTTCTACAAGTTTTGAAAAAGTTCCTGCTTTGAACGTGTGCACTCAAGATTTAAGGGTTCTTGCACATCTGTATGTATGCTAACAGCCTTGCAAATCTGGACCCAGAAATCCAGTTCACCTCACTTCTTGTGCCAAAGGGAACAACAGCATGTCCGACTGCGAATTACTTTGGGCAAGTGTTGGCAAAGTCAGTAATTTCATCTATAAATGTGAGCACTGGTCTAAAAAAATTACTCAGTTAACACAACAGAAACTCCTGTTCACAGGCTGAGATTCTCATGTTCAAACAAGTCTTAAACAAATTACTTTTTACTTCTTTGTTGCAATTCCTGTATGTGCCTTATTGTCACATAAGAGATTTAGTTTTATATGTTCACAGGAGATAAAAAGAGCGACAAGAAGTGATATCCAACATTAAAAAGAACTTGTATGTTTAACTGGGGCAACAGAAAGCTGATGACACATTCTCCACCCTCATAAAAATATGCATATTATTTATTCATTTATTTTAACAAACGGCAATGCTACTTTGAGATGCTATTTCTGCTTTCTTTGCTACAGGGTCCCTCATTGGAGAGTTTATTGCCTTTTCTCCCCTGAGGCTACACAAGCCCCAGTTGGAGTGGAGACTGCAAAGCCAAGAGAAACATCCATGTGCTGGAACACCTGCCCCCCTGACAGGAGCAGGGTCAAGAACAGAGCATCCAAAATAATATTCTCCCCTCAGAAAAGAAGGCCAGGTCCATTGTATCCTTTCTGAAATCCCCAAACTTAGAAAGATCTGGAGAAAATTTTTTGCTTAGCACGAATAGCATTAAAAGCCTTTAAACAACTTCTGTCCAGCTTCTGGAAACATAATTTTGTAGCAAAAAGGTAGGAGAGATCTCTCACTTTCTTGCAGAGGAAATTAGGTAACAACAAGGATATCTGAAATATTATAGGCAGTCCAAAGACACGACTTTAATTCATAAAATCACAGAATGTTTAGGCATTGGAACGGACCTTAGAGATCATCTAGTCCCAAATCCCCCCTGCCATGGGCAGGGACACCTCCCACTAGACCAGGCTGCTCCAACCTGGCTTTGAACACTGCCAGGCTTCCAGCTAGTACAAACGATTTTCAAACTAGGCAATGGAAGTTTACCTCCCAATTATCCTTAAGAATTTAATTAAAAAATAAGACTTATCAGAAAAAAAAAAGGATAAAAAAGCAAAAAGTAGCAAAAGAAAGCAAAAATAAAGATCAGATGATTTACTGAAGGATGGATGGTATGAGCAATTCACCTCCAAGAGTATGGTCTGAGAACTAAAGGCATTTGGAAAGGCAATTCCTTTTTAAACTGTCCATCAGATTTTGTAGATAATTAGCTAAATATGAGAAGTTAAACTGCTCAACGAGTCTATTAATACAACAAAAATGCCCAAGGCTATTTTAATAGAACAAAGTGTGGGCGAATCTATTTTACTTGCAACGGTGAAAATTTCTAAGCAGCTGAAACTGAGTGAGCAGACAGCAGAAGGCACAGATGAGACAACACAAAATCCAAGCAGCCAGGACTATTTTGGATTCATGTGACTCAATGCTGGATCAGGAAACAGAGAGAGGACAAAGCAAGACTATCATACACATAATTCTCTCATTTATGGGAGATTACTATGTTCCATCACTCAAGTAGGAATTATTGCTGGCTGGCTTGAAAACTTATAGTTTGCAATGTATTAAATGAATCTTGGCAAGTAAAACTGTTGGGCTTTCAAACGGGACGAATCTTTCCTTTCTGACAAAACCGCTCTGTTCTACTTCCTTTTGTTTTCCTATTGGCTAAAAGGATGGGAACGTCATCACCGCACAGGAGGTGGCCCCTTAGCAGAAGTTCTGTATATATTCTATTTTTCAGTGAAAAACACCCATAAATGTCAGTTACAAAAAGCATAAAACCATCCTACTGAAGAGCTACAAAAGCATGCAGTGCCCCTGGGCATGCAATTGTCAGGTCACTGCCCAGCACAGGGCTCTCTGGTGAGGAATGGTACAAGTGTGTGGAAGAGTCAGTGCCAACACACTGTTAATGGGGCAAAGCCACATGGAACAGCTTCGTCTTCAGCCACTTCTTCAACTAGATTTAAACCCAGCATTCTAACCTGCCAAACAGGAGGTTCTCGTCGTCAGCCTTCTCAAATCTTGTATTCCATCCTTTGAAAAAACCTCAGAAAACTTTCAGTGCTTTCAGAGGATGCAGAAATCAGAAAAGAGACTTTCCCTCAGAATTATACAGAATAAAGCAGAAGAGAGATGAACTTTCCATCTCCATTTTAGATCAGATTTGATGCTAAAAGTCAGAGGAAATTTTTATATATATATATATATATAAAAAAATAAAAAACCCCAAAACTTATCTACTGTAGCACCTATCTCTGCTCAGTGTATTATATAAACCAAATATTTTAACATACATTTAGTTAAAGCCACATTTTTTTCTTGAGTTCAGACTGCATATCTTATTCCAGCTTTGCTCACCCTACTGTAAAATGTTATCCTAGATTCAAGTCTCTAAATTTACTCTTCTATATATGTTGTCAAATCACTAATATCCTCTTGCAAGTCATCTTAACTACCAACATAGCAATTTTCCCCTGTAATGACTCTTCATTTAAGACTGTATGTTTACAATTTTCTACCATTTAGGTGATTTAAGTATATCATCTATTGAATGTCCTCATCTTGGCAGCAAAGAATTTTCTTGCCAGATGGAATATGAAAATAACACGAAAGAAAACATTTTCCCCAAGCATAGATAGCTGGCAGATATCCCTCAGAAACAAAAATCCTGCTTAACCTAAAAGTAGCCAGTCTGTCATGTTCTCTGTAAAAAAATGGTCAAGGATTCAGTTCTGCCTTTCGCCACTGCCCTGCAGCAGTGCACAGGGCAGGCTGCGAGGACACCAAGCCAACCACATAGACGTCCACAGTCATTATTAGCCACTGCTCTCTTCTCTCCCTGCTTTCAGTGACAGCATAATCCAGGTGCTTACAAAAGTGCCTCCTAGTCCGTCCTGGAATTTACCTTCCCAATGTCAGATCTAATCAGATGTGACATGAATACCATGTATGGGCTCACAAAGCCAAAAAGAACAATGTTCAGGGATCACTGCTTGTGTATGAAATAGAGATTAAACTATAGGGACATTAAAGAATGGGATGGTTACATTTCTATTAATAAGATCCCTTGCAGTTCAATGCATTTGGTTATAGCAATCAGGGAAAATGCAGCCAAATTCACAGTAACACACGTGTGTGTGCATGTGATACATGTACACACTTGGTTATAAATAGCTGCACAGGGAGGTAAAAAAATGTAAGACTGATACTTAAAGGAACCGCACTTTAGTAGAACACATCTCAAAGGAAGAATATGTGACTGCAAGTGTAAGCAAAGGTAAATTAACAAAGCAAGACTAGTAGCAATTTTCAGAATAATAATAATAATGTATGGGATTCTCTAGATGATATGTGGAAAACACAATTAAGCAGGCATTTTTAAGATATGTGGAAATTATTACTAAGCAGGCATTAAATATATCAGGACTGGGGACATTTGAAATGACTCTGAATTGGATTTAGATTAAATAGATAGAAAAAGCTATTTAACACTATAAAGCCTCAATATTAGAATCAGATCATTGATTGCCACACGGTCCAATGAAAGCAAAGGCAGAATATGGCCCCTCACATAATCCTATCATGTTACCACTAGTGGATTTGCCCCATCCACCCCACGCTTCAAAAGATATTTTAGCCAGAAAGTCCTTCTCATTCACTCAGCTGAGCCTGAGGTGGAGGAAGAGAAGGGATCTTCTACATTTCATCACAAAATGATGATCATGGATCATCCATGGATCACTAATGGTTCGGATATAAAAGAAGGGGTTTTCTTGCTGTGTCCTCATCTATGAGGTGTCTGTAGGGCTGAAGGCAATTGCAGTCCCTAATCTTGGTGCTGGGCAGGGGAGTCCAGCGTGACGGTCATCCTGCCACTGCCTTCCGTGTACCATTCCTTTCAGCACAGCAAAGGAACGATGGCAGGATCCCCATCCATCATCCCCCTTGTACCAGCTCGCAGGGCAAAGAGAACACTTGAACACCAAGCAGAGTCTTAGTGGGATGTGAGAATTGCTAATCTCAAATATGAGATTGCTAGATATACCAGAGTACTAGAAAATTATTTCCTGACCTGAAATCTTTTACCCAGAAAAAAAAAAAAAAAAAAGTCTAAATATCTTTAACTTTGGGCTGTGCAAAAGTTCTACAACAGAAAAAAAAACCCAAATCAAGCAAACACATGGAATTACTATAAAACCATTTTGGATACCATATTGTGATTGAAAATATTGAAGAAAATTACTCTGAGTAATAAAGGATCCAAGCAGCAATAACGTTTCCTCTAATTACATTAACGGTTTTAAGTAAAAAATAGACACCGTTTCACTTTATCGCATCTTATAAAAGATACTAAAACTGATTTGCTATTTACGCTTAATGAAAAGCAGGAAATGGTTCACCTATTTCTAATTTATTCTGAAAAATAAAGATTATGATTTCAGAGTCTTAAATTGAAAGTGAAACCAAATCCCTTGTTTTTCTTGCTCTCACTCCAGTAACACAGATGTGTGGTACGTAGGTGGTTTGTATTTCACTTTCAACTACAACTATGTTTCAGGGCTCCACTGAACAATAACCAACCCCGGACTTGCTCCCATGGTGCCACAGCCTTTTGCTCCACAGAAAACACAACTGGACACAACACGAAGGGCAACTCCAATAACCAGCTCTGCATTTTCCATGGTTAACCCAAACAATGCTTTCCCTCTATTTTGTTACCTACCCAGCCTGGTTCTCAGGCACCTTTTGCAGCAATATTTTTAAATCACTTTCTCGGTAATTGCTTTTCCTCCAAACATTTTCCCCAGTTTTCAGACCTCCTCAAGAGTGAAGCTCTCTTGCTGGTTTCTCCAGTCCCCACTCTCCAAACAGTCCCACACAACAAGAACATTTCAAGTCACACCTCTTAGAGGAAATCAGAAAGCTGGTTCAGATAAACCAATGTAATATTCAACCAAAAATATTTATAAAATATATCAGTTAACTATCAATTCATCTATCATATACATTTTCCATTTTTTCTTCTAATCCTCATTTTGTATTTTCTATTTCAATTCCTTTGAGGAAGCAATTCCAAACCAGGCTTTTAATCCTGAATGAGTATTTCAAATTATATTTACAGTCTTATCTGTTCTTAATATAAGTGTCTGAACTGTACTAAAAATGGCATTTTATCTCCATAAAAAAAAGAAAAAGAAAATTTTATCCGTCCTTAGAATACTTAATTTAAATTTTTTTTCTGGAATATCATCAGTTACATAGAATACAGCAATAAAAAGAATAGCATTAAGAAAGGCAAGGATGGGGTTTATTTTTAGGCTTTTAATCATGGTTTTAAATTAAGAGACAGAAGAGTTCGAAATGGTTCATACTGACCTGAGCCCATAAAGGACTGTTCCGTCTGGATGCAAACGAATCATTCTGTTCTTCACAGTGACCCCATGGACAAAGGACTTCTTGTCATTCAGGAAATAGGTGTCTGGCACCCACAGCTGGTCAGCTACTCTGTTGTCCAGAGTAAGGTTTAGAGGGATCACATTGTAGGACAGCCTCTTATCCCTCCACGCTTGCTGAAAGTACATTGTCAAGGTATAGTCCTGGGATTATAAAAACAAACAAAAATTGCACTGAAGCAGATGGAATACATATGCAAAACTGACAATGCAAATACACATGGATGCACTGTAACTGTTCTTAAAGGGAAACACTCATGTTCAGAATTTCCGTAAGTAGATTTATTTATTTTTACAGTACTGAACATCTTGTATATCCTTAATAACAGCAAGGAGAATACAGAGGTGATGGGGAATTGGCATTTCATGAATGACTTGGAAGTCTCACTTCAATATTTAAAAATAAAATGGAAAAAAATGTAGAATTTAACAGTCTGCAATCTCTGCAGCAATTTACAAGCCTGGGAGTTCTAGGAAACAGGAACATTCACAGATCCAAATTCCACCTCAAGGTCTCCACCGTATTCAGGAGCTTCGGAGCAGGCCTTCTGTCTCTGAAGTCACAGTTACCACCCAAACACTTCTCTAAATTAAAAGCTCTTCAAAGTCTGTTAACTTTCCCCTGGGCACTGAAACCAATGGGAAGCCTCTGAGGTTCCTGTGCTAAAGACTCTCAAGTCTTCCACTCAATTTTACAGATGAAGTAACTCTGGTTACTTCACTGAAAAATTCCAAGAGCACAATTAGCATATGGGTGAATACTCCCAGTCTCATGAGACTTGCATGGTGCTGATGCAGGCCACTGCTGGACACTGTTTCTGAGATGCTTTGACCTTTTGGTGTTTTAAAGATCAATATCCTTACAAAGGTTGTAATCTTTGTAGAAGCTCTTATACAGAGGCAGAATATCCATTATATATTACCCTATACTAAAAAAACTCCACAAATAATATACAAAGTATATCAAGAGCAGTCCTGAGGAAAAAGACTTGGGGATGCTGGGGATGAGAAGCTCAACATGACCCAGCAAAGTGCACCCACAGCCCAGAAAGCCAACTGTGTCCTACACCATAGTGTGGCCAGCAAATCCAGGGGGGAAATTCTTCCTCTCTGCTCCATTCTCCTGAGACCCCACCTGGAGTGCTGCATCCAGATCTGGGGTCCCCAACACAAGGCCGTGGACCTGCTGGAGCGAGTCCAGAGGAGGCCATGAAGACAATCAGAGAGAGGGCAGGAGACCCTCTGCTCTGGGGAGAGCTGGGGGGGGGGTTCCCCTGGAGAAGAGAAGGCTCCAGGGAGACCTGAGAGCCCCTTCCAGGGCCTAGAGGGGCTCCAGGAGAGCTGGAGAGGGACTTGGGACAAGGCATGGAGGGACAGGACACAGGGAATGGCTTCCCACTGCCAGAGGGCAGGGAGAGATGGGAGATTGGGAAGGGATTCCTGGCTGTGAGGGTGGGGAGGCCCTGGCACAGGTTGCCCAGAGAAGCTGTGGCTGCCCCTGGATCCCTGGAAGTGTCCAAGGCCAGGCTGGACCGGGCTTGGAGCAACCTGGGCTAGTAGCAGGTGTTCCTACCTTGGACAAACACATTAACTTTCATCCTCTACTATGCAGAGAAGTGGGATTCATCCTACTTAACTTCAGGCTCTGGAAACACATCTCTCTGCACTGATTTTAGAGCATCCAGGGCAGTCAGTCCTAACCACTGCACATCCATGAAGCCCACCACTGAAGGGAAGTGAATTCAACCCAGTCGCAAGGGCAGATTGAAAAGAACGTCAAAATCAGAAGTACCTTTCATACCAATGTCTGCGTACCCAGAGAACTGTCTTTCCTTTCTTTACTAATTTAACTTTTAATGCGTGAGGTTGCTGTAATTATTCACTTTAAAATGTACATGGACCACCCTTGAAAACACACACTAGGGAGGCCTGTGAGAACTCTGGTATTCCAGCAGAGTTCTCTGAACAGTGACACAGCACCTTGAAACTAATTGACCCTGCCTGTTCTGCAGAACAGTGTGCACTCAGATGAATCAGTATAAATTCGGTTTTTTATAGGAATGTGCATTTCAGTGGTGGAAACACTATTTTTTGAAGCATCTTTCCCCAGAAGAGCCCATGTACATGGCCTTCAAAATGCCTCTTCAATTTTCACAGAAGCAGGGAGAAATACATGTTCTGCTGTGAATAGTTATGGCATTTTTTTCCTTATCAACACAAAGCATGGGTGGCAATGCTGTCCCTTCAGTCCTCCTGCTTGCAATGGTCAATCACCTTCATGTGCTGATGGAGCCTGTACCCACCCTGTGCATGGCACCTGCTCCTCTCTGCCAGGGGGCACAGACAGGGACTGTGCTGTTACCAGGAGGCAAACACCAAGTAAGTCTTCCCAACTGTTTTAGTACCAAATATATTCACCTGGTAACTATTCTATAATCTGGTCAGTTTTAACGATCTGAAATCTCTTCTCCTTCCCATCTCCCCAGAATCAGGATGAGATTCTGCTTGCAGGAACATTCTACCTACATCCCAAGGGTTTTGCTGTTCTGCTTCATCACTGTTCTGCAGTATTTGATTCATACCCAGATGATCAGAAAAGCTTCAGTAATATACCGCCAGTGAGAAAACATATTACTCTTTCATCATGGCCAGGCCTCGCGAACGAAGATTAGGAAAGGACTCTCCCCACGCTTGCTACAAGCACGGTGGTGGCTAAGAAGGCCAGTGCAAGAGAGACAAGTCCAGCTGCAAAGGGCACAGCAGAAAGTCTCCTTGGGCGGTACTGGCAAGACTCGGTTCTTTCTGCGTTGTCCTTTCTCCTCAGAAACGATTCTGCGTGTGATATTAGTCTCTATTATGCTAATATATCACAACATAAAGTAGATGAGCTGTAGCTATTGTTCTCCATTATGCTTGGAATGCTGTACTCTATTCCTATGCTAAGGAATAACCCACACGTATTAATATACAGCATATATACATTAATATACAGCATATAGAACATGCTTCCCTCTTTACACCTCAGGAAAAGGAAAAGAAGAGGAGGAAGCAAACTAAACATGCATGGTTCAGTGCATAGAAAGGAATTACATAAAAATGTATATTTGGAGCACTGGCAGAGCTCAAAGGAAAGCCAAGTCACCAGGCTGGAGTTCAAAATCAAACACACTGTGTTCCAGAAAGAGCTGGTGTTCCAGCTAAAAATTCTCTGTCATCTGTTGGCCCTAGTTTTCAGATGTGACTGGAGTTTCTGATGGTCAAAACAGAACACCACAAATAATTTTTTATAAAACCCTCACAACATTTCAAATTTAAATGTTTACTTTTAATGATAATTTAAAACAAACCCAGACATGTTCCAAGCTGCATATTTCAAGCTGTAAGTTGTAGGTTAGGAAAAAAAGGAAACCTATCATATAAACTGCAATTCATTCCTTAGAAAGGAGAGGCATCTGCTTTCAAAATCCCGAAAGAAAGAGTAATTCAAAAAGATGATGTGCAGGGACAAAATGTCCTGAAAGTATCCCGGGACTCTTTATTTTCGAGATTGAGAACATGCTTGTCTAAGAGAAATGCTACAAGAAAAAAAGGCTGTTAAACTCACATTTAACACGGGAGTTCCCCTTTACTCTAAGTAAAAGCATCAAAACAAACATGCAAATATCTTGTCTCTTTAGGAAGACAAGCACACAAAAGAAGCAGAGGAATAGAAGTAAAGGATGATTTTAGTTCGTTAAGGCTTTAGCACGCCATTAAATTCACAGGATGGGATTGTTAGAAACTTAGTGTAAGTCCAAAGATGAAACAGGAGCGAATTCCATCTTAAAAGCCTAACACAAGGAGGTAATTACAATGAGCTGAAAGGAATACAACCCTAAACCTCCTGATGATGTGTCTGTGTACACCATTACAGACAGAAACTACAAAGGTACAGCCTGTATCCAATACAGGCAGAGACATATTGTACCCACAGAAATAAAGAGGTCCCTCATGTGGCCAGGGCAGCTGAAGCTTGAAATGCTGTCATGATTGTATTACTACTGACAAAGCTGAAAGCAAACGTACAATTCAAATCAGCAAACACTCTATTTTCTGCAAATACACAAATAATATCAATGTTATTGCTTTCATTATTACTCCATTGTTCACCTAGATTTAAATTCAATAAACTTTTTTATTCTGTCCAGAGCAAATTTTAGGGAGCAGAAAATGGATCGTTAGTCCCATTCTATCCTGATCCAAGAAAAGATCTCTTTTCCTCAACAGGTAAAATTCATCTCCCCAGTTTTCATCTTCTTTACTTCACACAACAAACAGAAGAGCAGCAAATAGGAGAACAAGTTAATCTAATGCATAATTTCCCATATGAATGAAAAGGTATCCCACAGTTTCACTACTATCACCGTATTTAGGAGTAAGTTTCATCCTGAATGTTAACTGGGTGGTGGTTGCCTGCAAACATTTTTAGCTGCTGGAAATGTAAATAAGCTGGGATATTTACACTTAAATTTAGATAAATAGAATTGTTGCAGAGAGCCAAGGCATCAGTGAATGACCATCTTTTTTCAGTGATGTAAGGGAAGATGCTGGGCAGAAAAGCATCAAATCTGAACACTGGCATTCTTATTTATACTGTCACATTGCACTGATGCTCTCAAATAAGTTTTCTTAAACCAAAAAAAGAAAAAAAGAAAAACCAGCCTAGGCCTACAAAATAAGCAGAAAGAATATATAATACACAAAGTATATAACATACACTTTGTATATTATAAATGCAATATAGAACAGCATGGAGTTGAAGAAGCTGTTTATCTTTGCTCCTCAGTAATGAATGGAGAACTCATTTGTGGTTTGGTTTAAGTCTCCTGGTTATTCCTAACATGTACAAGTATTTAACTACATTTGCAAGTACAGCAATTTTAAAGCAAAATAATTTCCTTCTGAAGACGCTCAAAGCTGAAGGTTTTGCCTGAACACTACATTTATTTAATACGTACATTTAAAAAGCTTTTTGTTGCTGACATATTTAGAAGTGTCATTTTGTAAAATATTAAGAGCATAAATCTACACTGCAAAATGTATTTTAATACAATAAAAGCCAGTATATACTTAAGAAGAAAGGAGGAAATGTTAATTCTCTTCCTGCCCAGCCTCAAATGCAGTTATCAGTGACATGTGCAGTTCCTACAAGAAAAGCACACAGGGTGTTTCACTATGTGAGTGGTCTAGAAAACTATACAAAACAAAGCACTTCAAGCTAGAAGACCTTCAGTGTATTTATTTCAAAAGCAGGATCCTTCCCTGAGTGCTGATTCACAACCCTTTCAATCCTCATTTTGTTCAAAACCAAACACTACAACAGGTTCAATTCCTAATTCTCAGTCCTCTCATCAAGAATAACGTAAAAGCTCTGCTCTGATAACACTGGAGACACCACAAGGTGACTCCCATAAAAGCAGAAAGAACTCTTCAAAGAATGGGTGAAACCAAAGAAGCGTCAAGATAAACTGTTGTGTGCCCTTTCAAAACATGTACATCAAGAACCTTACACAGAGTTCAAGTTGAACTCCCTCAGTCTGTCGATTCCCAATTCCCAGGCTGGCTTCAAATCCATGGAACACTGGTAGTTAATTGTGTCTCCTAAAACTTACAAAGGTTTTTTGGTTGATGGGAATTGTATCTTCCAAAGTCTATGATCTTCCCAAAAAGAAAATATCCCAACAAGCAAAGTTCCCATTTTTCCTGCTGCAACTAATTCTGCAGAATTAGGCACCAGCAATTCTCATTTGCCAGCTGAACAACACAGCAAAGATGGGCTGTGTATCTCCCACACCAGTTCTCAGAACAACCAGTATTAATGAATCACGCAAGAGACTTGTGCATGAAAGCCAAACAACTGGCAGCAAAGCTGGACTGTGAGGCAGAAAACTTCTTACTGCTGATTCTATGAAATCTGCAGTAAGGAACTGAATGATTTCAGAGATGAGATGATGAATTTGTGTCTCCTTAGCACTCCTGACAGTAGCCAACATTCAGACTGTTTGTACACAGTGATTTAGACAATGCCACAGCCTCTCATTGCAATGCATTTCCTGCACTGAAGGGAAATAAAGCCCTTCCAGCTGATCTTTCCTATAATATCCACTGGTTTGCAAGACACTGACACTCAATTCTCACTTTGGCCAGGTCACGCACACAGAACCATGTCATGGCACTTTTACCAGCCAGCAACTGCTCATCATCTCCCCAACCCACCTGCTCTGTCCTTCAACCCTCTCTGATTTGCTGTTCCTTGACAATAAAGGGAAGATTGATGAAAGGGAACTTGCACTACAAACTGTAACCTCACTGCTACTGCTTAAGAGTCACATCCCTTGGGATCTTCAGATCGTTCTCTTTTGAAAGGATCAGGCCTCTCGATACAGCATTGCAGGAGTCTGAGATGACCAAAGAAATGCAGAGTAAGATGAATAAATGCAGCTATACTCACTTGAAAGAAGTTTTGGAAACAGTAGTTTTCTGCCTCGGACAAAATTATGTGCTATTATCATTTAGTCATGTCTTTGAAGTAGAATAAAATATTTGAAGCCACAAGAAATATCAAAACTATGGTTTGAATTTCAAAGACTTCTTTACTTATGTATCTCAAGCCATTTCCCAGGTTCAAAGATCATTTCCTATGCAATTGTACAATTCTACAGATCTTCAGAAAAGTAAACACCTACAACAGAAATACTGCTTTTATTACTAAGCTCCCCTATTGTAGCCTATTATATAATAGCATTGCAAAAGAGTAAAAATTACTGAAAACACTAAAGAAGAAAAAAATCATAATCAACCTTAAATACAGGGGAAATAAACCAATGATTATACAGAACTGTAGGTCCAACTGGAAAGTTTGAGGAGAGCAGATGGTGGCCTAAGGTATTATTTTGCAGAACAGACTCAAAAGCAAGAAACCAGAAACAGCTACCGGAATCCTGCCTGCCCAGCACTTTTAATGGCGGAAGGGTGGAATTCCAGGATAAGAATACAGTACTTGAGTTTTCTTCTAAAGAAGCTTGGAGTCCTTCTCCCTTTGTCTCTGTGTAAGCATTTGCTCACACATCACTACCAACCACACAAGGTTTCTGTGGTGGCTTTCTTGGCATTTTTGCTGTTTGTTTGTTTTGGGGGTTTTTCCTTTTTCTTTTTTAAATAGAAAAAAAAAGAAAAAAACAAAAGAAACAAAGGTAGTTGGAAAGCCCAAATCCCTCCCTTGCTTTTCTCCAATGCAGACAATGTGATCACAAATGAAAGGGGTTCTAGGCCAGGGTACTATGCCAGTTGTTTCTCAGGCCATTCTCCAGTGCCTCATGAAGCACCAGCAGCAGTTAAACAGTCACCACAGATTCCACAACACTCCATCTCTGCCCTGCCCATTCCAAGCAGCTCTGAAATGGTTCATTAATCTGGTGTTAGTAATAACCTGATACCTTGAAAGGAGCAGTGTACTCTGGAGAGCACAAATCTCCCTCAGAAACATCCCCACAGGCATTTACAGATCATGGTGGGATACCCAGAGGCTACAGCTGTGCTTGGACTAATGGACCTCTGCCCTGTTTCCATATAAATCTTGTGGGCATAGACAAAACACCTTGATTTAGCTGCCTTCCTCAGCCAGTAATCTCTTGAATACTGTAACCTCATGGACGGATTGCACAAAGTTTGAACAGTGAAGAGTGTGAGGATGAAGAAAAGCAATAGTGTCATGTCACACAGGCCTTTTCCTGTATTTTAAATGGTCTCCCTGTAATCCAAGATGTGACAGGTTGTTTCCTCTCAAAAGTGTCAGGCACTGTGGAGAACGGTCAGCACTGAAGGAAAGGACAATTTAAAATAAATACATATCATTACTTTCATAGTCATGACAAGCCTGTGCAAAATGGTAAGAATGTCTGATTTGCATGACAGCCAAACACTTCAGCAAAGAGAATATACTTAGCTGAGACACATGAGAGTAAGTGATGCACTCAGACGAAAGAAAAATTAATGTTATTATGTTCCAGGAAAAAAAACACCTCAAAAAATAAAAAAAATGTGGAAAAATATTGCATGTTTAATAGTCATTGCACCCGCATTACTTATAAACTGTTCATGGTTCAGTAAAGTCAAAGCCTGGTGGAACATCTCACAGGGAGGATTTCCATTACAAGTGCTTCTATTACAAAGGTGTATTTCCCTCGACAGATACAGAAAACTTGATAGCAAAGAACAGATGCAATATCCTCAACAACAAAATAGCCCTCCTCCTCCACAATCAACCTGATATTTCGTCTACAAGAAATCAATAGGAGGTTAATGTGGGAGAGATTTGCAGGGACAATGCTGTATCAATATTTCCCCAGACAAACTCAGGCTAGAAAAGGACTTAGAATATCTCTAGTCCAACCTGACACTCAAAGCAAGATCAACTATGAGGTCAGACCAAGTTGCTTAGGGCTTTATCCAACCTGCTCTTGAAGACTTTTAATAGTGAAGATTTTCCTTTCTTTCTATATGCATTAGAACAACACTTTATTAGCAATGCAATCGCTACCTGCATTTAGAAAGAAGCTCCCTATGCTTCAAAAAGGAAAAATCAGGATGGTCACCCTGACCTAGCACTGACTGCAACTTAATTCCACTTTGACTTAAAATCACCATTATCTGATTTTTAGAGCTATCACTACCCTTCACGAGTAACTGAGAACAGGCTTTTGCTTTTTCCTCATGCCCAACGGAAGATTGAGAGTTTACAAGAGCAGCAGTCACTTTGCACAGCTAAGAGAACACAATGCATTCGCTGCTTTTTGCGACATGTGGAACTGCATTATTCTTCTCATATGTTTTTGGAAACAATCAAAATGAATCAAGTCAATATGCTCTGTTAGAAAGAAGTCTCAGGAATACATTCCCACTTTATCCCTCTCAATTCTTAGATTAAGAACTCTTTCAGAAATTTGATCAAGATGTGGAAAACAAACTAGTCATTGGATCAGAAACCAACACTAAATTTGCACGAGAAAGAATTGTCAAACATTTTTCAAAACTTACACAAAACACATTTTCATTCATAAGATGACTTAGCAAAAGGGTTTCCAGCCCTAAGTTTATGAAACAGCCATTATTTCCCTTTCCATGCTGTAGTCAGAGATGTCAAACGTATTTGCAGTCCTACTGCTGGAATATTGGACTCAAATGAAAATTGGTGATTTGAAACTAATTCTTCAGAAGTTCAAGTTTGGGCTGGACAGCACCAAGAATCAGCCCCCACTCAGCAAGTTTTATAAAATCATCACAGACCGGTCCATAAGGTACTTTGCAATCAAAATCATATCAAATTACCTCTTTTTTGATTATGTTCCCCCCCCCCCCCC
>VXAY01003693.1:503561-532389 GCA_013399855.1 Oxyruncus cristatus | reverse complement strand
CCCCCCCCCCAAAAAAGGTGCATTTTTTTCAGCAAAATGTTTGTATTTCTACAATAAAAACAGTTTCTTCTTAAACTTATGTTTGTGTCCTGTCCTTTTTCAAAATCTAAAACCAGACTAGAAGAACTCATAGTTAGCTCTTGGTCACTGATGCTCACAGGTACATTCACTGTTCTCCTCACCAGATGAACTGTCAGTGCACTGAACAAATACAGTTCCATCCTACAGACTGAACTCCACACAGTTATACAGTACCCAGGCACTTATACAGCTCCATAACTCATACTAAGTGTATGTACAGGTATGTGGGAATGCATACACATTACTGACCATCTCCGTTTTGAACCATTCAAGCACACACATAAAGACACAAATAATCAAAATGCTCTGTGATGACTCCACTGAGATTGTCCTGAAAATAATGACCCATCTCCTGGCAGCTTCATCAGTCTTGATGAACTTGTAACATTGGATTTCTGAACTCCTTCTGTACCTTCATCATGAAGATTTTGTTAAATATTTTAGGAATAACAGGTTCAAAAAGACATTAGCTGCAGTGCTTCGGTTTTTCTCTCACATTATTAGAAGACAGCAAATAAGTGCAAAGCCACAGCAATAAGTGCATGGCTTTAGCAGGTGTTAGACAAGCAGAAGCTTCAGGAGCTCCTACACTTCTAGTGGTGAGTTCATGTGCTTGCTGCGGTATTTCTGCCTGAGCACACTCCCTGTCAGCTGGCCAGCAAAGCACATCGATGGGAAACCTCCTGGCCACGAGCTGGTTAATTCATGCATGAAACGCATTCATATATCAGTTCACTGGGTTGATTGATGACACATCTATGCTTTAAAAATAACAGCACAGTCCACAAAAGTGCTTTACAATATATTCTTATGTTGCTACACACTAGGTAAAATTTAGCACATTTTTTAAAGAAACTCTTCTTTGACACGATTCTCCACCATGACCAAATGAAGCAGAAGTTCTCTAAAATCTTCCTTGTAAGAAGATTGTCAGAATTTTGTCCAGTTTGAAAAAGTGAAATCTTAAGTAATGCACTTAATACCAAAGTATCAGCAATCTCACTCTCTTCCTCATTTTCCTCCCTCCTATTAAGTGAGCAAGAAAGCAAGCTCCAAACCCTCAGCATTATGCACTACAGATTTGTTCCTACAGAGCTTTGCTTTCCAACGCTATTCTTGAATTCCAATCATCATCTTTTCCAGAAAGTCACAGTGAAAATATTTAAACTTCAGGTATAAATTTATCTCAAAGTTTGACTGGCATATGAGACTGGTACATGGGGGTTCTACCCACAGTTGTCTCTCTTGTTTATAGTGCTTTCCCAGGATAACAGTTATAAATAACATATGCAGTTCATTAGTTAAAGTTTGTGGATCTTAAAAAGGGCATTATGCTACTGAAAAGTACAGATATTATATCCTCGTAACAACAGTCCTTCTTTCCAAATGTCTAGAAATCCACTTAAGTACAGACAGGATATACAGATGTGTCTCACATCACCATGAGGGCTACTGTTCTACAAAACTTTTTTTTGTTTTGACTTAAAATATAAAAATCATTATGAGAATTTACCTTGTTTTCAAAGATCAATTTAGAATCATAAACACACAGAGGATATTGAAAATCCTATTTAGGAGATCAGACATTTTCACATGGTATTACTACCCAACTACCTAAGCTAATCTTCTAATGTGCTGACCAAAAACCTTCCAACAGCATTTCAGAACCACCACTTACACACTCCTCCTGAAAATGTCTTCACTGATTCCACTCGAAGTAGCTTCTTTATTGTCCCTTACCACTTGCATACAATTGGAAGTTTTGAATTATAATTCTAATGCAAATTCTTTGTTTGCTTTTTGCTTTGTCACTTGATATAACATTTCCTCATTAGCTGTATCAAAGCTCTCCTCTTTCCTACAGAACATGGTGGCTGTTTGGGGTATGCTGTAGAAGCACTGATAATGCAAACACTGCCTCGTAGCCCAGACACACAGACTCATATGTCTTGTCTAGAAAACTGGTGCAAAATTTTGAGGGTTTTTTTTCCTGAGTGAGGATGGAGGGAGAAGGACAGGGGACATAAACAAGTACATGTGATCTTTCCAGGTCCCTTCCAACCTGGGCTGTTCTGTGAGCATTTCAAGACAAGAACGCCCTAAATTAATTATTTCGTATCTTGTATCAGACAACTTGCTATTAATGTCACCAAATATTACAATTAAGTACCTCCTCTTAAATTATCTCCTCATCTCAGTATTCAAAAAGTCGAGCCAGACCTCAAGCGCCCTGCGGCACAACATGATTCACTGCAGCAGCTCCCAATTAACGAGTTACACTTACAGAGCCTGCACTCTCACACACTGATTTAGGAACTTCGGAAACATCAATTTACTATCTGCTTGTTTGAGCTATTCAGCAACTGGAGACGTCCTCAGAGCTTGTGAGAACTAAATAGGAAAAAAATATCAAAAATTAATTATAGCAAAGCTTGCACAACCAGAAAGCAAATCCATAGTCAATGCTTCACCAAAGCACCTCTCCTAAAGAAAATATTAAATGCTTAAAACTAAGCATATCCTTCAGGGCTTTACAAAGGACCATTTTACCAAATCGATACTGAGAAGGGTCTTAAAAACAAACCAACCAACCAAACCCGGTAAGTTCCCACATAAACCAAGATAATTTTTTGCGTTTTCATGAAGGCCCAGAGATTCTGGGCACAAAACTTCCCCTAAGTCTGCTAATCCTGCCCTCAGTGAAATCACGGCTATAATTCAGTATCAGGCTTTGAAAAATAATTATTTCTATGGACTGTGAATCCAGACAGTGACAATTCTGAGCTTCCCCAAACTGGAGATACACGTGAGCCACATGTATTCTTCTTAAGATTCCATTTGATTCCTAGATTTTATTTAGACCCATATTTTTCTAGATCTGGGTGCAAAAAAATCCTCTATGTACCCTAGTACATAGTAGTAGCTTTATTTCACTCACTTTTTATCTATATTGCTGTCATACTGTGTAAGAAAAATAACTATTAAACAGTTCATTAAACAGTAAATATCTTTCTTATTCCCTAGTATAGGTTTGTTGTAAATCCTTACATGAGTGTGATTCCTTTAATATGAGTCAAAGAAACTCAAGGGTATTAAAAAGAAAAACAAAAACACTGCCATAAACTTCTTGATATATTTTTTTCTTAACAAGAAAAACAATTCTCTCTGCACTCTGCTATATCACGATGCTTCATTGTCAAAAACTCTTGGCATGACTCAATCAGAAACATACAACTCCATACCACAGACCTCAACTTCTATGATCACATCACATCACATCGATTTAATTACGAGGTAACCTCCTCTTCCTACCCAAATGAAGTTCCAATAAACCAGGCAGAAATACTACATTACTAACTATCCTTCTTAGGGACATCATGACACTTTAGCACCCAATATATGGATTTTCATGCCTTTGGAACACGACAATACATCAACTGCCAACTCAGTGAGCTGGATATCTGTTACTCAGAACGAATTTTTAATCTGTAATGCAGACTTACAGGGTGCTTTATATATTCTGTAGATTGTCCATCAACAGGAATTTTAAAGTCAGGACATAACTCCTCCCTCATCAGGGAGTGCTTATTTGTAGCCCAACAGCAACGTTTAACATTCACCTTAGTTCAGTATAATTGGCCATTCTGCTTAGAATTGAACAGGGAAGAAAAAGGGGTTCAAAAAGGATTCAGATTCCAACCACTGGATAATTTACACAATCCCCATATATATTTATCTATTACTAACACTAAAAGTCACATCTTTAAAAACTGAATGTTGAAATCTAATATTCCTGGCTGCCAGCCAGGCATAGAAAACAGACAGGCCAATGCTAAAGAAAACAAATTTTTATTCATTTACCTTCTGTGGGAAATGAACTGTGTAGTGAATTATTTAGAAGAGGAAAATTGTAATTGCATGTGTAATAAAGCTGAAAATTAAGGAGAAGCAGATGGAAGACTAAAAGTTCTTTTTTGTAAGTGATAAGAGGATGATTCATAAGTATTTGACATTAGTTAAAACTACTTATGAAACAAATGTTTATGGAAAAATGTTCCGCTTAGGACAATGTGCCATCACACAATCAACAGTGAATTATCTGAATTGTGATCCCTAATCAAAAAAAGAAAAGGAAATAAACTAAGAAGGAAGAGAAAGGGCAAAACTTGCTCATGACTCCTGAACTTCAGTGACTCATGTCTTAAATTTCTACCTCAAGAATTGTGGGCACTATCAGAAATGTCACAGATCACAATAATTTCATTAATTTGTTGTTTTAAGGGCACTTTACACTGCCACTAAATGATAATTCCTGTTAGAATATACTTTTGTATGAGATTGGTTATCCTAAGGATTGACTTTCAGTACCTCTTGGTCCTACCGTGACGCAGAACTGTGGCAGATAACATTCAAAATTTCACATTTAGAAATAGTAACAGAAGAGAGTTCTCTTGTTTCTTTAAAGACTAAGAAATTGTTTGCATCTTTTTACACCAAACAGTGTTAAATCTAGAAAAATATACCTACTTAAATCCCCCAGTGCTGGTAATCCATTCACTGATAGATAAAAACTGAGCACTGAAATAACTGATAGCTTCACACCAATGCTTCACACAAAATGCTTGACAAAAAGAGGTGACATTTTTTACTTTTGACTTCTTATTAGATAATTACATCTTCATGTAATTTTTTGAAACACTGATATGGTTCCTTCATGTCCACCCGGTCAATCTGAGCATAGTAGACCTGGGATCTAGCAATAATCTGAAGCAACTTAAAGAGCAAGTTTCAAAATTGTAGATAAAAACCCCTAAGAAATCCCATCCTGTTATGAGTCTGATGAACAAGAACCACACACCATCCCTAAAAGCAACAGGTACCATTGCTGCACATGAACAACAAGCTTAAACACAGACACAACCAATTTAGAAATCACCCTGGTACCTCCCATGGACAGACGGCTTCAGATCTTTCCCAGATGGACTTCAGTATCCACTGCTGACTTACCAGCTCCTGTTCTGCACTGCTGTTCTTTAAAGATGTAATTTTCTTACGCCAAGAAAAGCTACCTGCAGCTACCTAAGGATACCCCACATCGGGGCAGAACAGGACAGCGATAGGACATGAACGATGTTTGTTCCACAAAAGTAAGCAACATATTTGCAAATTCAAGGAAGAAACGTTGCAAGGAGGCAAGTACAGGAACAGATGAACACAAATTGTGGGGGTCGAGAATACAGGTCATGCTATAGGGATCTCCAGATACAATTACAATTTCAGCCATGGAACAGGCTGAGCACTTTATTCTCTGACTTCTTTTTTTTTTTTTTTAGTAGACGATTTTACACCAATTACTTGGGAGTTTGGTGGAAGACAGAAATAAATAGCCAAGAAAATGTCTGCAGAAAGTGACATGTTGGTATCATATAACATGTGGCCTAATTCAGGATCTGCTGCAGTGAGGAATGACATTTCTGCCAAATCCCGGGTGTTACCAAGTCTGAAGTCCAAAAAAACCCAAACCACTACCAACAAAAAAGTATCAACAAACCCAGACAACCACATATCATAATCTATCTTCTAAAAAAGTAGATTAGTTGTGTGGTTTTCTAATTAAAGGTTTAAGGTTCCCCTCACCTCCACCCCTCTAAAAGTATCATAAAAAAAAGTAAAATGTTCCCTTCTTCATTTGCTAATACCACAAGCAGATCTTAAATGTTTCCTACTGTAAACACCAAGAACCGTCTGTGCTCACAAACCTATCTCAGTGAAGGGAAAAAAACAGATCAACTGATATTAGCTGCATGAACTACCATAGATTTTATATTTACATTTTGTTTTCTGTATAGGAGGAAACACACCTACACAGTTTCTTTCTGCAATACTGTGTTACTTAAGAGATAAAGTCAATGAAATAGTGTATTGTTAGAGAATAATGGTCTGCTGCTGCTGTTAAATGCCAAGGCACAGCTAAGCCATTTATTTGCAAAGCAAGGGACGTAAATCCAATGATAAAATTCTACTACAAATGAAATTTCTATTATACTGAATAGGGTCTGTTGATTCAATTTTTTGATCTGATACCTGCTATTGCAACAGAGCAACAGTCGCTCAAACATGCTGCTCTGAGCTTGCAGTGTTTGAACTGACTCCCTACAGAACCCCGCAGCATTTGCAACCTTTCATCCAAGCACAGGAAGCTCAGCCAAGTCTTAAATAACATTAGATACATATTTTTATGGCCATTTGATAAATAGAGAAGCTAAGACTTGCCCTACCTTCCAGTACAGCTTGGCAGAATGACCAGAAGCAGAAATGGAGCAGTATTTCCCTTAAAGGAGGGAAATTTCTATTTTCTATTGGGCTTTCCAACCATTCACAAGCACATAAAAACTTGGATGTGTTTTACCCCAGCGGCATGAAGGGTCGGTGTCCTGTCAACCTTCAGGATGAGAGACACTGTATGCCAAGAAAAAAGTGGGCACGGAGGGCATGTGGGCATCATATTTCAAGGATTTCCAATAGCTAAAGAAAGGAGACTGCTCTTGCCTTTGACTTGTTGTTCATGCATCACTCCTGCACAGACGGGGCCTCAAAGCAGTAATAATTTAGATTTGTTCAGCCTCAGAAGCATGACTTCATAACCACTTTAAACATGTTTGGTTTTCACATTTCTACACTGAGATGAACAAGCAACTCCTTGAAAAGACCGTGTAATTCTTCCTTGCCTAAGGGCCAAGCAGATGATTTGAGACAGGCTTCACATGTCCATGAACTGACTGCATCTACAGCAATGTTCTTCACTTTCTTTGGGTGGATGGGAATTTTGTGATGGCCTGTGGGGCAGTCTAGTGTAAAAGAAGAGAGAACTATGGTGGCAGGGCTGGTTGGTGCCTTGGTGCCTGCCCACAGATCCTACTGAGCCCATACAACAGCAGTGGACAGAACTACTGCAGCCAAAGGGCAGCTCAGTAACAGCCACCCGAAAACACACAGAGAAACGTGGGCAAACAGGGCAACTGTTGGATAGTCTGCTGAAGAAAGAAGTATTTGATGACACTGCCAAAGACTCTTCATATGAAAATGGAAACCCACCAGGGAGTCCAGAGCCATCTGGGACAAGGTCCCAGTGACAGCAGTGGTCTCTTGACTCTCGTTGCACAAACGAGTGCTGGTGAAGGTCTGCCCTGTGCTTCCGGCTGGTTCCCCAGTGCTACCGGCTGGTACTTGGCACACAAGTGAGGGGGCAACAGCACCTCCTCTGCCATCCAGAGTCACCTGCTTGCTGGCAGCGCAGATGTGGCCAACAGGCTTGTCGGGGTTCCAGAGATCAGGAGCTCTCAGCTGAAGAATCTGAACCTGTCTGTGCACCAGTTCATAGCCTGGTACTTCAGTGCTGAATAAGCATCTCCAGATTTCAGGAAGCACTGCCAACTGGCTGGTTTTCTTCCTTCACAGCTGGAGAGCTGGTTTCCCAACACAAACCTGACAGAGAGGATAAGCACTGCAGTGCAATGCAAACTCAACCATGATTAGTTTATGGAAATACATAACAGAAAAGCAATTTACTAATTAAAGCAAGGATTCCCTGTGGTCCAGCTGAATATAGTAAAATATTAAACTTGCCTGTAACTCAGACACTAGGCACTCGAGAACAAAGGCACAACAAAAGATCTGTTTCACATTTTACCAACTAAAAATACCTTGAAACTTGGGAGCTTGAAACACATGCATATTTTCAGCAAAACACATATACAAACAATCACTGGGAGGAGAAATGACTTCGCTAAATGATAATCATGTTCACTTCAGTGACTGATAGAGGAGTTTTACATGAAAAACTTCATGAAAGTGTTGATTTTTATACGCTTACTCCCAATGATTTGTTTCGTTCAGTACAATTGTCATCCAGCTACTTCTAATTAACTGCCATAATGTTTAAAATTAGATGTTAGTGCATAGCTTACATCGTTCCTTTCAGAAAATTCAAACTCTATTTTATCCTATAAAACTCTATTTATTGCATTATTTTTTTCCTTCAATTTATAGCTGAATTATGAGCAATTTCCCGGGGAGTTTACACAGTAAGTAAGAGCACTGGAGCTATCAAGTAAAATCATCAAATACAAATCAGTAATTTAGAGGCAACTTAAGTCATCTGCACCAGGAAATGAATGTAAAGCCAACGTGACATAAAAGCTTAAAATGGTCCTCTGAAGGACCTCCAAAACATATGGCCTTGAGCATTTCTAATTTTTCTTTAATTTTTAATCTGGGAGAGCAGGCCAGGCCCAGGGCATTTTTATCCCCCTCTCTCTTTATGCAGTCTCCCTTCCTCTAGGAAGGTTTGATGGTCTAGTGATCTGGGCATTAAACCTCAGTTAAGTTCCTCTGCCTTCTACAAACTTCTTTTGTAATCAGGAACAAAGCAGTTAAGACATTCTGTAAGTTCAACTATATTTTCCTGCTGGGGGAAGTGTGTAAACATATTATTAGAAGACCTGGACATGCCCAAATTTCCTAGAATTTGACCAGAAATCTGTAGATACTTAAAATTTATCTCAGCAGATACTAAGATCACACTAATGCTCTGGAGGTCAACTCAAATTGCATGTGCTGCATGTTTGGTTTTTGCCTGTTTCAATAAAGGATTATTTCCTTCCTTACACTCCCTGTGGCATAAGGTAATGTGGTAGCTACAGTAAACAGCACCAGACAGACTTAAAAATGGACCCTACAGGGCTTTTCATTAGTTGCACCCAAAGAGTGAAAGCATAATTTATCTTATGCAAGGTAAAGTTAATTATCTCACATTAAAGTCCCAGCGACCAATCTATAAAACAGCTGGTAAAATCTCTTTTTAATTGCAAAACCATTGTCTATATACCTTTTTTGTTTCCAGAACATTATGTACAGTTTTTCCTGATAATTTTTGCCCGCCTCATAAAAAGCTGACCTGATTATCTTCAGATAAATACTGCATTACAGTGTCAGAACTCAATAGATCCTAAATAAGTGCACAGAGTACCCTCCTGGGGTTCTCACCAAACCACCTCAGATGGCTCAGGTCATAATCAATCCAGAAAATACAACTTTCCCTTTCAGCTCTGTCTCTTTTTTAAAAAATTCATTGCACACGTAACACCAAACCGGACAGAAACCTTTGCTAATATGAAATACATGAATAATACTGAGAGAGCAAAAGAAAATCCTTTGGTTCAGAGACCCATAACAATGTTACTACCTTCACGACTACAATTAAGGCAAAGCTTACCAAAATTATTTTCTTACTCGTATCTCTCTTGATGAGAAGAGAACATTGATGAGAACAGAACCAGCTCATTTTCCTAAAAATGGAACACAACACCTTTTTTGCATTTTTCCACCTCTTAAAAGGTCCAAAGCACTTATAAAAAGACCAACTTAAAACCGGTCATTGCTGCAGAAACGTTAAAGTGATATTGCTGATATACGACAGAAAGAAATCTCATCATATTAGCAGTGTGTAGTAGGCAAGACAGGTGCAGAGCCAATGTCAAGTGTTTAATTTTAAAACATGGTAATATATATTAATGAAGGATTATCAAAAACTCCAAATGTATAAATCTGTGCATTATTACATACCAAAGGGGAACAAGTCAGAAAAAGGCATATGAAAAGACATTGGTGACCACATTTGGTTCATTTAATCTTAAACTCAATGCCAACGAATTTACAAGTGTAAAATTGAGCAGGATAATGGACCAGAATAGACCCCTAACAGAGATGCTGCAGTAGCACCAATCCAAATGTCCTCCCTCAGCTGAAATTGCTCTTAAACCACAGACATTTCCCTCCTTTGTTCTCATCATTCCCCCATGACAGAGATGTGTTTTTCAGAGTGCATAAAACTGTTCAGATTCTTTCTGCTTCAAATTAGGTGTGAAATTACTGTACAGTATATACATGATAATTTGGCCACTGAGAGTCTGTGCAGGTGAGTAGAGAAGTGCTCTGTTGTATTCCTAGTAATTCATAAAATGTGAATTACTTCTGTAACATCTTTAAACGCTGTTTTGAAAGACAATTTTCTCTAGAGCAAAACAAAAACCAAACCAAATTCAGAGACAAGTGTGCTCTCCAAGTATTTACAGAAAAACAGCAGTCAAAAAAATCTAGTCCTTCAGTTAATGTCTCCTTCTAATGGAAGCCTTGCGGGAAGATGCAAATCTCTGAATTATATGCTTTTGTTCTTTCCAAAACCAGATGCGCACACAAAGCCTTGAAGCTGAAAGACTCACCAGTCACCTAATTTTTATCCTAGTTAATGTAACTGCAACTGCACTCAGAAATGAGTCAAAGCGCCCACCATCTGAACAACTGAAAAACAAAAACCTCAGAAACCTAAACCCAAGACCTTTCAAAATGGTGCTCAAGTAGCTCTTGAGGTCCAAACTTCCCTGTCTTGACCATTCTTGTGCGGCCAGTGGGTGCTGCTTTGGCTTGACAAGACATTTGTCTTCCCGAATCTTTTCCTGCTCTATAAGCACGACCTTCCATAAGCCATTTCATGGCATTTATTACCTAAGCTACTCTGTTTTAAAAACCAACAAACGAAACTCCGAATGGAACGGATTTTCCCAACTGCAGTTATTTTCTAGAACATTCTCAGGGATTCAAGTAAAAGCAATTATGAGATTCTCACCTTGTTGAATGAGTAAGTAAGAGAGGGTGATATAGAAGGCAGGGAAGGAAAAACATCTTTATTGCTACTGAGGTGAAAAATTGGTTTACTTTTATCTGAGGCTTTTTATTTGTAACTACTGCTATTCAACTCGTTTTAATAACCCTGAAAGCATGGAAGAAGCATACTGATTCCTCTAAAATTTGAAATCTAAATGTTCCTCCAGACAAGCAGCAACTTTATCTGCCTAAAGACTTGGCATGAAAGAAGAAAAAAAAATTATAGTGAGAAATAATGTATTTAGGTGCACAATCACCCCTTTCTCAGCAAACAGGTACAGACCAGAGCTAACACTGCCAAACTGCCCAGCTTCAGGCTTGGCAAAAAAAAAATTACTTCCACACATCCAAAGGAAAAAAAATAAAAGAAACAGCAAAAAAGCAGAAACCAAGGCAGGAAAAAAGCAGGAGAAAAAAAAAAGCAAAGAAACTGCACAAAAAATTACCATGACATAGTTGTTTTCTTCTTCTACTTCAGGCACTCTGGAAAAATTGCTGTTACTACTCTCTTCCTCCATAATAATTTTTCATCCCTTTACCAAAAGACTCCATTAAATATCTTCTTTTTTCTTATTAAAGCTCTCTTTTGTTTCACACCTGCTGAAGTGGCTCACTGTACAGGTCCACTCATTTCCATACAGTCACTGGGAATTTTACAGCAAGGGGACTTGTATTCATTACCTCCAACCTTCTACTAATGTAATGCCTCTTTGCATCCCTGCTGCTTTTACTAATGACTGCACCTAAATGTTTCAGTGTCACTTTAAATATCTCAATATTTACAGTTAAATGTGGATACACAATAGCTCTGAAAATAAATCTGCCTCTAATTAACTGCTTTATCCATACAGTTACATGGTCATGCCTTTTCCCAAAGTCCACTTGCCTCAGATTCTTAGTCTGACAGCAGTAACTGCCCGAATGTTCTTGCCCATGCTTAGCACTCAAAGGCTCTCCCAGCAAATTAAAGCCCCAACAGAGCTGGAACTGGCCAAACACACAACAAAAGAATGGTCTATGCCTCAAAAATCTCAGTTGAATATTGCACCATACAACTGTATCTTCACACAGACTTTGACTCCAAAACCCAGAAATGCCACCCTTTTCCCTCACAGCTGCCTTTCTGCACCCAACACAGTCACCAGCTCTGGCTGACCCCTCAAACGCCACCTGCTTCCCTCTCTCCTGTTGGGTCCTCAGTTAAGTAGCCATCTGTACCTTATAAAATAGGTTCCACTTCTCCATTCAAATCACTTTTCAAACCAACTTCCTCAAAGTAATTTTGCACTTTTCAGGACTAGCCACATGACTTCCTTCTAAACACAGAGCACCTGAACTCAAATGCAAACTTGCTGACAGGAACATGTGCAATTAAGCGCATAACACTCTAGAAATGACTGTTCCCCTCAGCAGAAAGTAGAGATATTTCACATTTTAAAATCAATGTTTTGTGTTTTGTCTCAACATGCAGTTTATACAAGCAGGTTCAGAACATGGCAGGTAGACAAGAGAATAACACACTTCAAAAGAAGAAACCCCAGCCCCAAGCTCCACGTGGTTCTACCACGCAGACAGCGGTGTCAGAACTCACCTGCCTCTAAGAACACAGAAAATTTGAAAACACGTGTGCTCATGAAACCGTAAGTCTCATTTCCCAGTAGAAAATCCTTAACAACCTCTCTGTGCAAAGGTGTGATAAATCAGGAGTAAGAAACAAGGAACATGCAGGAAAGATAAAATGAAGAACAAGAGCCTTGGTTTCGAGTACACCCAAGTGACACATTCTTCTCACTCTACCAAGTAAGACTTCATTCCTCCCATATATTTCCCAATTTATAAACAAAACATATGGCCAGAGATGAAAAGGTGAAATTGCCCAATCAGGGAAGATCTCCACATTCAACACTGAAAAAAATCCTGATCTCCAAATTGTCCAGATAAAATCAGATATGAGGACAGAAGGGTGACACAGTTGATGCAGTCAGTAAGCCCAATTATTAACACCTAGAGATTGCAAACTGAGAACTGCCATCTCTCTCCTTACTCTCATCACATCAAGAATCAGTTACACATTGCTCACAGCAAGAAAATGATGGCACTAACTTTAGTTTATTTTATTCAACTTCATTCACTTCTTTAGCTCTTGGTTTGCTTGACTCGCTGTCATAAAAAGCAAAAGCAGAATTAAGAAACAAAGCGCTTTTCTGACTACTAAACAAGATGGAAAACACTGATTGGCATAAAAGATAATGGTTGCTGCTCTAAAATTAGTGTATCATAGTTTTTGGACTCCAATGTTTTCATTCTTATTCCAACTGAAAACATTTCCATTGAGATATTATGAAAATGTAGTGGAAATAAACCCAAAACCTTCTCCCATGAGGACTGTTAATGAACTGAACCAGCCAACCCTGATGCTGAGAAGCGGATTAGGGCAGGCAGCTGTGGTCTGGAGGAACCGCCTATCACTACCAGTCTGCTGTCCTTACGTGAGTCACTTCAATTAGACAGATATTTATCTTTTAAATCCAAAAGCAATTATTGAGATACTGAAGATTTCTTTCATATAATTAAGGTCCTCTGAAGTGACAGTGATTTTTAATTGCATTGCAAACAGTGATTTGGATTGTGTGCCCCAAACTGGAGTTTTCAGTGAAGCATTTGGACATACTACGTTTGCCTTTGCTCATTGCTCTCAACCTGCAGTTCAGACCTGAGAGGCAAGAAGGAATTCCAGGAAAGCCCACGAAGCCCAATTCCCATCAGCACCACTGTATGCCATAAGGATGCTAACACAGCTCTCAGTCCCTGAGAAAAGCACAGATTGACAAAAACAAGTCTGTTCCCAGTAAAAATGACCAAATTATCAGGAGTACAAATTTGGAATTATCTGACAACTTTGAACTGCATAAGAGGTGTGGAGTGCAAGAACTTTTCTGGGTACTCTACTGCAGGCAACTACATTCATTTTACACACATTTATTTCAATTTTTAAAAGTACATTAACTTAAGACAATCTGCTAAAAGTAACTTGGCGTTTGCCTAAACTGTGAAACTGTGTAATATTGATATCAAAAGATATTATATTGGTCAAAATACTTTTACATGCCCATTAACACTCACCTGAATTGCTCATTCCCTTCAGCATTTTTCATACAACCTGATACACTCACACATATAATAAAGGACTCCCATCAGACACATACGTGCCTTCCAGGCCCCTCTGACTTGCCCTCTACTCGCATGAGATCAACCCCAGACTGCACTAAAGAAAAAGTCTATGTTACAGGAGTTAAATGATCTTAGAGCTTTATGGAAATGTAAATACAAACTCTTTGAGAAATAGCTCTCAGACATCAAAGGCACATTATCCTTTATTGCAAGGGTCTCTCAAGACATGTTACTCCCCCGAGACAAAGTTGGTTATGATCATACTTTCTGATCCACATTAATAATAAGATCAATAAAATTACTTTGGCCATAGGATAATGGCATGTGGGAAGGTGCTGAAGCTGAAAATTATGTTCTCCCAGCAACTTGAAAGAGAAATGAAATCACTGAACAACAACAAAAAACCACGACTTTAAAATAATCCTGCAGAACTAAGGCTCAGCCACTATCCTTAACTTGTACCATTTTTAAGCAATAACTTAACTGTCATTTGCTGACCTACATACTTGGCTTGCGCTCCAGATGTTCTCACATTCCCTGATGCTGGATTTGCTTTCTTACAGGCAGAATGAATGGGTACTCCATTAACATTCTCAAAGCACTGGGAAGTCACAGCAGAATACAGAAGTGTTTTCCATGTTCTTTCAGAATGCTCTTATCCTATTTTTTTCCCCACCGTTTCCATTCGGCAATAGAGGTTTGGAAAGTGTTAGTTAAAACAAGGTGTTACTAAACCGGGCTAACAGTACCTGGAGGAACTGCTACCAAACAGTTCTGTATTGGTAGTACTTAGTACATCTCTTCTCCTGTGAGCACTGACGGGGAACGCTCAGCAGCCTCTCACTTCAGTTACTGCCACTTTTTAGTTAACAAAACCTGGATTACATCATTGATTCCCCCTGTGCTACAGACAGCCTAGACACAGAAGATCATCATTAGACATTCAATGCTAACTAGACCACCCATTTAATTTGCCATTGAAACTGCACCAGCTGGAAAGCAGGAACATGGCTAAAGGGAACTTAGGTTTGGCTTCTATAACCCAAGGAGGGGTTTTTTTGCAGAACTGAGAGGAACCCCATAACAGTGGCCAGATGCTCCAACAGACAAGGCACTAAAATCACAGATTATTTTGCCAGCCCAGAGGATTGCACACTGTACTCTAGCCTTATTTTCTTGTCTAGGCCACACACTGGCATCCTTCTAAAGGAAAGTTTATGAAGATGCAAGAGGAAAAGTGATTGCATAAACAGTACCTGGTTGATAAAAATGCAGTGAAACTTTCCACAGAATAGATAGAAACGTGTGCATTAGAAGGGACATAAATGGAAAAGGCAGCATGTAGCTGGAGCTGCCACTCAATGATGTTTTAGAGTGATTACTTCCATATATACAAAGTTCTAGCTCAACTACCCCTTTATGGATGGCACTAGTCAGTGATGGCTTTAAATGCAGTCACTGCAGAAGCTATTTCAAATCTTTTAAAATAATCAAGTCAAAGTTTATGGATAAACACGCAAAGCTAAAGGTCTTATATTCTATCTGAACACTGTTATAGCTGTCAAATTGATATCTCAGTAAGTTTTAATGAAAAACGGGTGCAGTGGGACTGAACAGCCCCCAGAGAAAGCTGCAAAGTGCCAGCAGATGCCTAAAGAGGAAGGGATTTTGTAAGTCAAACTGCCTCTACTGCAGCATTATTGACCATAAAGAACACAAATGTTCATAAGGAAATGTCTCCCACCATTACAAACACTATCATTACCTACAGAAAAACATTTAAGTTAAAAAAAACCCCAAACCAACAACCAGTAACAAAAAAAAAAGCCCAAACCAAAACAAACAGCCTAAAAAACCCAAACAAAACCCCACAAAAATTTCAAAAACGCCAAAAGCAAAACAAAACCAAAACTTCCTCCCAATGTTTAACCATGAATCATGTGAAGGCACCTGCTGCTATTGCCACACCTTAATTCAGAAAAGAAACAGTATAGATAAGATGGACCAGAAAAATCAAGCAGAAAAAACATCACACAGAAATAAAGGAATGCACAGTAACAACAACAATCATGGAACACCAGGCAAAGATCATACAGAGGATTTTTGTGTCATTGTCAGGCAGACAAATTCCTGGGAGAACCGCAGCCTACAGTTTGGGTTTGCAAAACCAGACAACAGCATAACCTGTCAGTAGAAGAGAGGAATACTGAACAGCATATCTGTAAAATCTTAGTGATGGTAACCAAAATTAATGCTCCTTTCAAATGCTTGCCCTTCTGTGAATACCTTTGCAGGTCTGATCAATGAGAAAAGGTCGATTATGGTTTATCATTACAAGCTGAAATACTGTTTAATTTATTTTGCTTGTGTCCAGTTAAAAGACTATTTTCATGAAAGCAGTAATTATGAAAAACTGATAGTGCTGATATGCTGGAACAACTGGCTTACCTAAGTTCCACCTGTTCACTTTAAACCTCCTCTCTTCTGCTACTCTGGGTCACCTTTAGACAAATCATTACCCTTTTCCTATTAGCCAATGCTTTAGGCTGAAAACAGAGGAAGTGAGTAATTGCTACTCTCTCAAAACCAGGTCTTAAAAATACATTTTGGAAGTGCTTCCACAGTTGGGTGCTACAAACAGGAGACAGGCACAGTCACTACTAATACAAAAACCTCTTTGCTGTAGCACACTGATAACTCTGCCTTTGCTTAGAAGAATATTTCCTTATGAAATTTCATTTTTTGCCAAGTTATGCTCACTTAAAAAAATTAGTGACTAATATGGTATTTTATTTTCTCCAGCCATGTTAATGCAGATGGCTTCAGGACCCAGACTGCTGTTGAGTTATATTTAGAAAACACGAGGGCAAACAGCCCAATGTAGCAATTCTTTTCTGCTGGTGAAGACTTAGTTTGAGACAGAAGCAATATGGCAACTGTTCTTACCTTCATGAATAAAGATCTATGCAAATTCCAGCTGTCAATTAGCAATCAGTAACTTCAGAAAAAAATATTTGTTATAGTTAATTCTTGTTACTTAGATGCTGAATGAAAATCTTTTAAAGTCAGTAACATATCACATTTGTTACATTTTAAGGTTTGGAGTCCTTTTAGTCCTTTTAGTCCTTTACCTTTTAAGAAATTGGAGTCTCATTGATAATGTAGCCATCTGTGCAACACCTGTGTCAGAGGTGTACAGAGGCAGTCCAGGGAACAGCACCAATGTTGCACAGCACTTCAAAACATGTAAGTAGCATCTTGGAAGCCCAAGATACCAATCACATATTCAAAAGTGTACAGAGTGTGATTACTATAACCAAAGCACTTCTTAAATTCGCAACTCAAGAACTGTGAATTTTAAATACATTAATTACTTCATATTTGCTACCCATGAGTCAGCTTTGATGTGCTAAAATAACATACAAAAAGCATTCTTTCCCCTCTCAAGATTTTTCTTTCTGCATTATAAACAAAATGCTTTTGTTAGTGTTTAAAAATGACATTAAGATGACACAGCAAAGCAGAGTGGGTGAGAATGTGTGGGAAGCTGATCAGAAGCACAAGGAACTTCTTGGATGTTCAGAGAACAGCGGATCCCTCAAGGGGATTTTAGAAAAAATATTCTGCATAGAAACAATTCTGCCTATATATCACATTTTAGCTTTTTCTCCTAAGGTTCTTTAACACTCTGAATATTTGCTGGCAAACAGATTTTCTGTTTGATGGTTGTCCATTTTGCTACTTCCAACTCCAGACATAATCCTGCTTATGGCAGCACCACTGGCTACAAGGGAGAAGCCCCCCCACAACCACCTCCATCCTCTATTCAGGACTGCAGAGTGAAGCCAGGGTGGTCAAAAGGGCACAGAGCAGCAGAACACCCACAACCTTAACTTCAAACACGGGCTCCTGTCTCATGGGGGTGTGTCCTCCACACAGGAAGGTGTGAGGACAGAACACCCAGGACTGTTTCTCTCTCGGGGGGCACTCGGGCTGTTGTTCCTGCTGTGTCAGTGCCATGACCCAGGGCCCCGATCTAGCGCCGGCTGGCCTGGGGCTGATGGGCAGACACACACCACAAACTCCCCCTCCCTGGTTTTGGCTGCAAAGGTGCTCACACTCGCTGAACCGTTGATGCCCAACCAGTTCACTGCGTCAGCCAGAGTAAAGCAAGAGACTCAGGGAGCTGAATGAACGGCGAGGGGAAGGGAGACACAGGCCAAACTGGCAGAAATAATGAACAACAAACAGCAAGAACAAGATCAAACAGTGGGGAAACAGATCTGCTATGCCCAGGAAAGGTTTGCACTTCAGCTGATATTCAATACAAAGAAGTCCATTAATGCATTTCAGCTTATATGAATTACTTATTGAGAAAGCACATATTCACATTCTTTGTTTCCAAAAAGTTTAACTCAAGAGGTAATTTAAGTTACATAAATACAAAATATACTTCCTTAACAAAAACAATTATTTCCCCATAAAACGGATTAAATCAAAACCTTTACATATCCAAGAGCAGCAATTTTGATTGAAATCTCTTATTCTTAATCTTTACTAAATATTTGCTGCCTTCATGATTAAACAAAACTGTCATTCAGCCAGCATATAATTGGGACATAGACAACTGTCCCTAAAATGCCATATCAAAAGTTCATACATCATTGCGTTTTCAAAAAATCAATGCATTTAAAAAGTTAATCAAAATTTAATTCTATGCTTAGGACTATGCATAACAATCTACCTTGCCCAGGATGATTTTATAATCAAAAAAAGAGTATTTTTTTTTCATTTAACTGAAGGAAAAAGATGCCAGAAAGATTTTGATGCAAAGTGCTTTATTCCATTTAACATCAGGCAAAGTTTGGCCCTAGTAGGAACCACATGAACCTCCCAGTGCTGCCTCAGCAATGCAGTTGCTGAGGTTATGGCACAAACTCAAGACTGAGAGTAAAATGTATAGTTTCATATGATTTGACTAATTGGCTTTTAAAAATCCCTAAATCAAAACTGCCAGCAAGGTCTTACGACTTTCTGGCCAATAAAAACCACCAGGAACATCCATTCACTTCAAAAGAGCACCTATCGCACAGCAACAATTTCAGAGGCTACTGCCCTGTCCTGTTCCCAGCAGTCATCTTGTACTGCATTCCAAGTCAGTTAAGCACCCCACAAATCTTGTGAAAACTGCAGAAATAGCCTCAGTGGAAAAATCAGCATCACATTTACACATTTTCAGACTTGACAACAAGGCTCACATGGGACCTGAGCTCACAAAAGCATTCTGCAAAGCCTGTGCACAGAGGTGGGTACTTTTAACTGCAGTTTTGAATGCAGCCAGTTAACCAGAATTATTATGGGTTTCTCTGTAAGTGGTCGCTTGTGTCACATAATAGTAGATTAATGAAAACTGTATTCATTTGCAGGCATTTACACTAACAAGAATGATTCCAGTTAGGGGTCTCCTGGCATTTCCATTACGAATCTATTTGTAGGGACTTACATGTCAGCTATAACAATATATTTTTAGCTGAAACTTGATATGAAAGGTCTCAGTTTAATTCAGTAAACCTTGAAAAGGCTTCTTTCAAAATTGAAAAAAGGAAGTAATTTTACCTCATTTTCCTATCTACTGAGGTTGTTAAGCATTTTCTCTTGAGCAGCCTAAGGTAGCACATGCAGCAAGACATGAACATGACATTGTTAATTCTATCACAGAGGGACTTCCTAAACCATCTCCCATGGCCAAATGTCAGTGAAACACAGCAATGGGACAGTGAAACAGATTGAACAGCCACATAAATTTTAGGGAGATTTCAGGCAGATTAAAAGGCTTCTTTGGTCATTTCTGGACTTACATGATTAGAGAAACAATGATGGAATTAGTTGCAAAACGCTACTTTTCATTTGTAAATGACGTGCATAATTGTTTAATCCTATTTCCTTCTGCCCTGTATGTTATCTAAAAATATAAATCATTTCATAATAAGGAAAAATGAAATAGTTACAATCCTAAATTATTTAATTTATAAACTCAGTCTACTGGACCTTCAAACTATTTTTTTTTCCACTTAAATTTTATGACTCCTTCGGTGCACATCCTGCCAAACACAGTTCCTCTGACAGCCCTGAGGGAGCAGCAGAGTCTGCTGGGCCAGCAGTCCATGAGAGAGAAAAATCCACCATGTTCTACAAGTCCTTTGGAGGTGCAGGGTCTATTAAGTCAAAAATACACTTATCAAAGAAACAAATAAGGATTATACAACGGACCATAAAGACTTCTGGACTATTGGGTAATAACTGTTATGCAAATGACAATTCATATTCAGCCTTACAGACCAGAAGGAATTAATATTTTTTTAAATATACCTTTTTAAAGGTCTATGTGGAGAATAAAAAACTCTAAGCACTAATTTTACTCAGTCAAGCAGAAAGAATCTCTGTTCCAAGTATTAAAAAACAATTCAAACTTCCATGAAAAAAAAATTAATCTACAATAGAAATTAGGATCAGATTTTCCAAAGGCCTCTGCATCCATGGCAGTGAATAGTTTTTAAAAAGACTTCAGGATCTTATCCAGAGGCTTAATTGTCATGTTTTAATAGGTGGTTCTCACTGAGAAACAGACGCCTTCAGTTCCTTGAAAGCAATAGGAACTTCTTGCGCTGCGTGTGACTGTGAATTAGCTAGAAGTTGAATGAGAAACACTTCCAAAAATCTAAATCACATGAGTCACAGTTCTCAGACATCCCAAATATATATGAAGACCCACAACCTTTTCTGAAGGACCTTCTTCTCATCTCAAATGGGTTTATTATACCCTTTACCTAACTCTTATATCAGTTTTTCTCCAAGGGTTATAAAGGGCCTTTTGCCCTGCGTCGATCTAAAACAACTTTTCAAGGAAATTGTTATCACTAATCTCTGGAAAAGACTGCATTTACAAGCTTCCACCATTTTGAGTTTCCCAATTCCCAAAGATCCTCACTGCACATCTCTCCAGGAAGGACCTGTTCCAGGGGAGCAGGCATTTTGTTCCTACTTAAGCCCATTCAGACAACATTGAAACCTCATGTAAAGGCAGATAGAGCTGCTGTGCTTAGGTCATGCCTGACATAACAGCAAGACAAGGCTATGGGATTCAAAACCATTTCCAGTGACAGAGAAGGTGAAGGATGTGTTGGCAGCCTTTCAGAAGTTCATTCCTGACATGCAGGGCCCTGTTCCTCTGCAATCCAAACTCCCACTCCCAACCACCACGGGCTAATGCTCTACACAGAGTAGAGGTTCCCCTCCCCAAAGCTGCTCTGCCGCAAAGGATGCAAAGCTCATCACCACGGGATGAAGACATTCAAGAGCAGCAGGGCACTCCATTGTAAAGGAAAATTCGGGGCTTTAACCCCTTGTCACTGAGTTGCTTGGTTATTAGAAATGCCTATTCATTAAAGAAGAAAAGAAGACATAGTCCAGAGAGCAGGCACTGGAGCAAGGACTTTCCATGTCAAATAGCTGGATTTTCTGAATAATGCATTCCTTAGGGAATTCAATACACTGTTCCCATCCAAGGAAAAACTCCCTGTAAATTTCTTCTTCTACTTGTTTAAAATTTATAAAACTGAATTTGTCTTTTGGCACAGTCACAAAGAATCAGTGGTTTATCTAAAGGAAAATCAGTGGAAATACTTGGAAGTGCCATATCTACAACAGCACATACTTGAAATGCAAAATACATCTCTCAGAAGGATTGCTTTTTTCCCCACATAGTTAAATCCTTATTACTTGAAAACTAACAAATGAATCCTTCTGTCAGTATTTACAGAATAAAAATTAATAGGCTTTAGCTTTGATGAAGCTAAGATTTTAGCTATGCAAAGAGAAGCTCAAGACAGACAGAAATAGCAGAGTCCCCTTATTCTTTAAGTCTGGGGACAAGGAAGAGCTCACACTCTAAATACTTTATCTGGCCTGTGATTACCTACATTATCATACATCATTATCTACAAATTCTATATTCTGTTGCATACATGCTCCTGAATGTCAAATGTCTTCTGAATTAGAACAGAAATTTTAGTTTTGACTGAGAAGTAATTACACCCTTACTTGCAAAACTCATACAAAAGTGTCACATGCAGTTGGTGTGATTCCAAGTCTGGGATGATCTAACTCCTGGATCTAACTGGGAGGATCTAATTGGTTAACTAAGTTGAAAATATTTAGTCAGACAATTTGCACTCAAAGATCTTTGGAGGGAAAACATGTGAAGTCAGGTTTCTGCTACTTCACAGGCTGGCCTTCAGACACCAAGCCTAACTGTAAATATGTCCACTATGCCACTGTTCCTGCAAGGCTTGTGCTGTCCCAGCTGTCATCCACCCATTGTACACGGCATCGCTGCCAGGGAATGGGAGCAGGGTGGGAATCCCTGGAGAAGCCTAGTTAGAGTCATTCCAATAAACTACAAGGGCTAATTCTGTCCTGGTTTTCTTTCTGTCCACCCACAATTGACAACTTCTGTCAATGCCTACAATTTATATGTAATTATGCACATATAATTGTGCATAATATTTTTAAATTACAGATTGCATCCACTCATAAGAGCCAATAACTCCAGATACTTGACTATTTCTAAAGTTAAATCTAAAGAGAAACAAGATGTTTTCTTCCATTGCTTAAAAGAGGCATTACAAAAATTACCTCATGGATGATCACCCTCCTTTGAAATGAAGGGACTGAATCTTGCTTACCTAATTCATATGAGCACTAGCAAATACCTACAGCTTAAACAAGCCTACCAGGAATCTGGATTATTCTAGAAAAAAAAGAGTTATTACTATACAACACTGTACTTCAACATGATTGAATACCAAAGGTTCTACTATAAACCTTGCAGAGAGCTGCATGAGGTATGAGGATAAAAAAGGGAAGGAGGAATAATAAGGCTTTAGACACGATGCACTGGCAGACTTTAGAGTCACTAAGGAGCACAAATACAACCACTGGAACAGCTTAAATTTGTAACAAGTTTGTAGAGCCTAAAATAAAAATCTTTTATTCTACTAACATGGCTCATCTATAAAAATTTTATGTGATTTTGAATAGAGAAGTTATGAAATAAAGCAGCCTGTAGCAGGAGCTAACGAACTACACTTTCATGTTCATTCCCAGCCATCAGTGCCGAGACACTGCCCATAATGATAAATTTATCTTTTCTTCTGTGGCAAGAGCCAAAATACTTCAATATTTATAGAACAAGGCCTTCTTAAAAAAAAAAAAAAGGCACAAATTCAGTTGTACAAAGCAACCTCTTTAAATTACTAACAACCATCCCCTGCTCTGCCAATTGAGTGATCACTTTAAAAAAATCACCACCAACAACCAAAATTTCGTACTGATTAAAGTCTTGCAACACTGCAGCACACTGAAAGTGCACTGCAATTAACAAACCATTTATATTGACCTTAAAAAGAAACAAGAATTATGTCATTCTTCTGGATATGTATAACATAGATACCCATACTATATATAAATATACATAATAATTTATTACTTCTGAACTAGCTTATAAAAGTAGTTACAAACTCACTATATTCCTGCATATATGTTCTAGATAAATCATTGCCTACTGTGGCTACATATATTTTAGCAGAAACTCCATGAAATCTTCAATCCACATGTAGAGTACCAATAGGAACACTCACTTTTGTCCTCAAGAATATTTTACTTGAACGTAGGAGCTCTTATTTATTTTTACATACTTTTAACCTAAGAAATGAAAATGCCTGAATCAGAGACACGTAGTAACATGAAATGAAAAACTAATGGAATTTACTCCAGTTCAAAAGTAAAGGTCTTGTGATGTTATCCCAGACAGCAAGTGAAGGAAAAGGTGAAGCGGGGCTTTCAGTAAAAACAAGTTCTCACTTCCAAGACACACATCACCTGCTCTGCATTCGCAGAAGTCTCTGCAGACACTTCAGGATGAGTCAGTAGTGTACAAGCACAACAATTTGGTAAAAGCCAAATTCAAACTGTGCTGAGAAATGCAATTTTGTGTGAAGTAGCATATGCATTTCTGACACAGTGAAAATAGTAAACCCAACAGTCTCTAGCAGCAGGAAGTATTTAGGATTAGGGAAGCAGCACCTTCTCAATAGTTCTAATACTTCATTTTCAATGCATTTTCAGTCCTGTTCTCTCTACAGATCATGTGCAGCAACACATACAACTAGAATGGATTAACCCAAGCAGATATTGCTGACAGAAACCATTTTCCTCACCTCTTTCTGCACCAGTGTATACAGGACACCTTCCTGTTTCACAAATTTCTTCATTTTTCTCTACCGCAACTTTTCCCTGGAGTTTTCTGCTTTGAAACAGCTCCACACTATTTCCTTAATACTTACCCTCCCTCCCCTTTCTTTTTATATCACAAGCCATCTCTTCCATCTTCACACATAAAGATAATTGGTGCCACTTGAGAGGCAGCCACACAGCTCCTGTTGTTTTCATAATCTAAACCTATTTCATAATCTAAATCTTGAGCTCTGTTAGTGTCCCCTACTAAAGATACCTCAAGATAACATAAGAGATTTTAAGAAACCCAGTAGTGGGTCTCCATTGTCAAGAGCAACTCAAAGTCAGACATCTATCAGGACATTACAGCTGGGCCTGCACATTTTTAGACTGAGAATATTCTGATCTACGAGTATTAGATTTACTATTTTGGGCAATTCTGGCATATCTCAAATAAAGAAGTGAAATATAACATAGAAAAAGCTTTTCCTTTTTGAGCTTTGAAGTTATTAGGCTCTGCTGTGTTAAACTTGGCATACACTAAGTAGTAAACCTTTCCCTGATAGATGGTAACAGCTCCTCTGTGTCTCCAGCTCCCACTTGATGGAGGGATTATGCACTCAATCAACCCTAATGGTTCCACTAAGACAAACCACCTATGGTGTCTGACTCCACATACACTGAGCCATGTGCCAAAGCCAATAAATACTTGGAATAAACACTTCAGATTCCTCTCTGCAGACCCCAATGACCCAGGGTATGAACAGTTATATTTAGCTAAATATACAACCCATTACCTCAAAAATTGTGTATTTCTTGTGTAAAATCTAAAGCTACAGAACATTTCTTGGTCTTTTCAAGACATCCTGTACTAGAATCCCAGAATGGCTAGGGGGGAAAAAAAAAAAAAAAAAAAAAAGGGAAATGTTGACCTAATTAATAGGGAATAAGCCAAGACACTGAAAACCACCACATGACCAACATTATCCATAGAATTCCTCATGTCTTATCTAGATAGATCAAACGCACAACATGTTAAGCAGAATCTTCAGGGGTGTCTCGGGAAGGAAATTCATTTCTGTACTGCTTAATGAATCTGCACCAATTTTTTTAAAACAGTTTACAAGGTAACTGTTGGGATAAGGGATAAAGGGGAGAAAATTAGAATGGAGAACAGTCTTCATTGCTGTATATTGTCAAGCATTCTATTCCAAAAATTAACTGAGATGAAAAAGTGGTATGTGACATCCAAGCTACCACTGCTTATCAAAAAAAAAAAAAAAAAAGCTGGTATCAAACTACTATTATTTGAAGATAATATTCTGACAATGAACGTTTAGGATTAAGAAAAGGAAGCTCAGAAGGAAATCGAAGTACAGTAAGAAACACCTGGAAACTACCTTGAGAACATTGCATTAGGCTCACTGCAATACAGCTAATCTTACATAATATCAAATTCATTAGCCCAGGAGAACCATCTTAGTAGCCTTCACACCTCTCCACCTTTGCTCTTACCTTAATAAGAAAAGCTTCAGAGAGTCTGTAGTTTAACTAGGATAAAGGATACACTCAACAATATTGCCTGGTCCAGAGACGTGAGTGGAATCAGCCACAATCATTACTGTACTGCATAAAATCATCGCCTGATTTAGATTTTCTTTGCAAAATACTAAGAAATTAGTCCAATTAGACGCTTGTCAACAATCACACACTCCTGAAGTTCGCCCTTTTCTCATGTGCCTTCAGTGCATTCCCCAGAGCTGGAACCAATTATGTTCACAAGCACCAGTATTTAGAAACCGTTTCTATACACTAAGATATAAGCTAGTTCAAGTTCCTGACTGTAAAAGTAAACAGTTTACAGTTTCAGCTCTGTTTCACACAAGAAATATTTGCAAGGCACCTGTAAAGCCTGATTCACTGAGTTTTTTATGATGCATAGTACTTATCACCTCTAAGAATTCAAAGTCAACAATAATATTCTTGAACATCCTTAACACACATTTACTTTCTATAACAGCAACTCTAAATTCTCCTGTTCAACAAAAACTTCAGGATTTACTTCATGACACTGGAGACAAGACTTCAGCCTGCAAAGTGGCACAAATGTATGTAGAAGATGGAATATATAAAGACTGAACAAGAAACGTCATTCTAAAGTTAACACTAAAATTAACAGAAATTAGCTCAATCTTAATAACTGTGATTATTTAACCTTCCTCCCAAGGCAGAAGTTTGATCCCATTAATGTTAGTACATGACTCTAGGCAACGATCTGCCTTTATGTAAAGTCAGTAGCATTTGCCACGACTACAAACAAAGTTATAGCCAGTCCATGCTCAGAAAAAAGAGGTTCATAAACCGAAAAGATTCTTTCTGTGTCTCTCGTTATCTCAGAAGGCTTTGCATGAGCCAGCATTCCACAGTATTCCTCCTGGTTTCTACTCCAAATTCTGGTGACTTTGCAAGCAAAAAGCCAAGGCCTTATATACGTAAGTATTTTATTGCTTGCTTATTTGCCTCTCTCCTCAGTTGTGTCAGGTCTCTCAGGTTAGTACTTGTTATGTTATCCAGACCATTGTAAAATCAAATGTTACACATTACATTTTACAATGAAGTAGATGAAGACTATAATCTTGATTTGGAATCTCTTCTGAAACTGCAAGTGAAAAAAAAAATGTAACATGATTGCCTGGTTTTAAGAAATAGGCGGCTTCTTAGAGTAAAATAAACTCAGAGCTTAAATGTTTTAGGCAAATTAGTAGGACAAAATTGTCTAAACACTTTCCCCCTGCCTCTTCTGAGTTCTGTAGATGGTCTGAAATGACTTTTCTCAGAAAGGTTGAACATTTCATTATAGAAACACAATAAACTGACTACAGAATACTAAAATAATACTCCATTTTATAGTTAGTCTGTAAGTGTCGATCACAGTATTCTGATATGCTATCACCTTTAATTGGAGACCAAATTTCTAGGAATCATTTAAAGAAACAAAGAAAAGGCTCCTATGTACCTTTACAATCTTCTCATGAGAACCTTCCAGTTCTGAAGGGATGTGAGGATAAAACATTGACCCAGTAGGTCACAGTTCCATCAAGGAAACCCTCATCATTCCCTCCCTGCTCATGGCTGTCTAATAACTCTGTACATCCCTCTCTCTCCTACCCATAGTTCTTTTAATGAAAAACAATGGTTTAAAATACAATGCAGTTTTCTTCCTCTGCACTTAAAGCTCCCGAAGGTAGAATACCAGATTACAAGCTTAGTGATACAAAGTTTGGAACCCCTTTTAGTCACTTAGAAATACCTCACAAATTACATGAGCTAAAGTTACTCAGTTTTCCTGGTATCTTGAAGAAAAGCAGTATCAAGCTCTGTCACCAGCACCTCCCTGTCTCCTGTACAGTAAAACCACCTGTAATGTCATCCTCAAAGTAGGCCAAGGGTTGTATTTCACATCACAAAAAAACTCTTGCACATCACACAAGGCATCCAGCTTGAGAACAGATGTTTGCCAATTCATTCAGTGCAACATGGCTGAGAACCCAAACATGACACCGAGAAATTGAATAGTTCAGGAGTAGCATGGTAAGTTTCCAAATAGTATTTTCAAATGCATGATTACAACTACAGCAATAAGCCTAAAATCACATTTCTATTTAGAAAGATGTTTCCTTAAAATCTCTTAAAAAGTAGTGGAAATTTTGCTTCAAACAAACTTCCATTCACTAACATTTCACAAAGGCATTTATTTTGTGTCATTTGCTGCTACCATGTTTCAGTGTCTTTATTTTGGCCTTCATTAATATGTTCCCTATGAGTATTAGGCCAAATTATGTATCCTTAATCAAGTAAGATGCAAATAAGACAAAAACTTCAAAACTTGACTGCACACATTTCCAAATAAGAAAGGTCAACGTTAGAAAAATTTCATCTAAGCCAAGAACAGCTTCTTCTGAATCTGAGATTTCTCCAATTTTCTTCACACCTCATGAGTGTCCCAGGTAATGAAAGTGAAACATACAAAGTGTTATTATGTTCTGAACAAGTTCACTATTCGAGCACAGTCAGTTCCAAGTATTTAGATAAGAAAAACAAACATCCTGGGAAAACTAAACCCGTAAAATCATCAACTCAGTCATCACCATCCAAAATAATGTCGGGCTACAAAAAAAAACTGGTAAGTTTTGAATACATACAGAAGTCAAAGCCTCTTTCTTTCTTTTTAATAGGAAGTGCACTGCTAAGACAAAACAGGACCTTCTCTTTTTTTGGGCACAGAGCGGGATGAAAGCCGCGGGGCCGGGGGAAAGCCCCGGGGCCGGGTTCAGGCGCTGCCTCGGCCCCGAGGGTGCGGTGAGCGCGCGCGGCCGGCAGGGGACGCCATTGCTTGCGGGAAGGCGGCGCGGCCCCAGCGGCCCCGGAGCTGCCGCAGGAGCGGCCTCGGGATCCACTGGGATACACCGCTCCCGCGGACCCCACTTCTTCCCCGCGCCCCGCCCCGTCAACCGGCAGCGGGGGAACGGCCCCCACCTCCGACCCCCGGGACCGGCGGCCC
>VXAY01003693.1:479732-502535 GCA_013399855.1 Oxyruncus cristatus | reverse complement strand
CCCCCCCCCCCCATCAAAGGTACACAGCCCGGATATGCAACCTCTCCTATTCAAAAGCAGTCAAATTACCTCCAAAATCTGGCCTCAAGCGAATATCATAGCCCTTCAGCAGTCTATCCACGGTCTCTTTTACCAGTGACATATTACTAGGGTCATTGACACTAAAGAAAAAAAAAAAAAAAGAACAATACTATATTATTCCTGATTTCTCAGCCCCCAGCTGTACCTTCCTCTCAGCAGCGGCATGCACTGCAATTCAAAGTAAAGGAAAAGAGATACCTTTATCGCTTACCTCTGTGCGCACACCATGGTTATTATTAAAGGGAATGACCAAATCCCAAAGTAACGCTTTCTCCGGACTCTCAGCATCCCTTTAGCTTTTGATATGATTTAGGGTTTCAGTGAAGACAAGAAGAGATCCAACTTATTCTGGCCAGTGCAGTAATTCTAATGTGAAGCGCATGCGCACGGCGTACCACAACATCAAAAGGAGCAGTGGTTGCTGCTGGAGATGGAGCAAATTTCCTTGCCAAAAAAAAAAAAAAAAATTAAAGGGGAAGAAGGAAATGCATTATTAAAAAAAAAAAAAAAAAAAAGACACTCATCCACAGGAGGATCCAGTATATTTTTGTTGTCCTTTTTGTTATTATAGAATATAAATCGCAGCAAGAAGTTTCAAGAGTTGCAGGGTACGGCGGCTTTGCAACCCAGTTTAAGGAGGTGGGGGGGCCGGACAGACTCGGCTTAGGCAGAGGGAGAATAGGTTAAAAAGGGGAATGCACAGCGTACGTATGGGGGCAGTTTAACTTTTTGGTCCCTGGAAAGAACCTCCTGAAACAAGAAGAGGTGCGGGCAAAGGAGCCGGCGCTGGCAACGAGGGCGGGCGGGGGGGAGGAGGGGAGATGGGCGCCTACAGTATTTCTCATGGAGAAAAAAAAAAATGATGACGAACAGTTTCTTGTAAGAGAGGATTAGGCTGTTTCTTCTCTTACTGTGATGCCAGGTGCTATTCCAGGAGCAGAGGCGCTGGGGACCGAGGGGGTCGCCGGTGCCACCGCGGCTCCCGCGGGTCATTGGCTGGTGCCTGAGGGGCGGGCGTGGAGCCCCCCCGGCCCCGCTCCCCCCGGCGTCTTTGCCACATACCGACCGGTATTTAACCCGGGGATGCAAGTTCTTCAGGGAGAGCGAAACCTGGCCACGAAGCTGGGGGAGGGAGGGGAGCCGAGGGGAAGAAAAAAACACAACCCTGGAAGGCTTTCAGTGACCATCCAGACTTGGTGTAGGTGCATAAGGCCACTTACCTTAGCAGGTAAAACACCCAAGCTCTTCAAATGCAGCGTGTGATCCAGTTAAAAGCCTCGGAAGAAACAGGCGACGAGCGGAAAGCTGATCTGGGGATGCTTTGAGTGACATTTAAATCCTGAGCAGAAAAAAGATATAAAGGAGAAGGAGAAAGGAAAAACCAGACTCCCGAAAAACAACGAACACCGGAGCTAAATTATTCCTCTCAAATGTGCTTTGTGCTCGTCGCTCCTTACACCACCTCCTCCTCACGCACACAGCCGCCAGCCCCGCGGATCTGTGCTGCTCCACCGAGCGGATCTGGGCGGGCACCGTCCTCGGCCGGCCCGGGTGCGCGGGCAAGGGATTGGGAACACTTGGGGTGTCAATTAACAAAAGAAACATTTAACTCGGTGCAGGAGGGTAGAGGAGCGGGGGGGGGNAAAAAAAAAAAGGAGAAACAAGAGAAAACGGCGGGTGGTGAGGGAGGGACAAGGGTGAGGGTGTTGCACAGCGGGCGAGGTGCACAGGGCTGAGGCGCATCCGAGCTCCCTGCCCTGCCCTGCGCCTCCCGCACCCGCGGAGAGCGGCAGGGCCGCCCCTGAGCGCGGGGCCGCCCGGCTCGGTCCNCCGGCTGCGGGAGCGCCGGGCGGGTCAGGGCCGAGGGGCTGCGCGGACGGGCGGGGTGGCGGCTCCCGGGGAAGGGTCCAGGGGAGGCGTTGGGTGAAGCCTCACCTGGGGGGGCGGAGAGGGGGGAACGCTGCCCCCGAGAGACGGCAGAGCTGCTAAAAGGAATGAACAGCCAAAGCCTGGCGCAGCCGACAGCCCGGAAAGCTGGCAGCCATTTAACACGGCCCGGCAGTGCCGTGGCTGGAGCGCTCGGCAGCGGGGGACCCCGCAGCTCCCACCTGCCAGCGCAGCCCCGGCCCCCCCGCGCGGCCCCGTCCCGGAGCGCCAGCCGGCAGCGGGGACAGAGCTGCCCCTCTGCCCCGGGCAGCGCTCGGACCGCCCCCGTGTGCCTTCGAGCTCCACGGAGTACCTGCTTGGGCTTTTCTTACAGCAACGAACATCCAAACACATCTTTTGGGGGGCTGGGGGCAATTCGTCAAGACGTATTTTTACCTCCTCCTGTTTGTCAAAATTGGAATTACACAAAGTGAGAAAATACACTTTTCCAGCTGAAATTGCCAAGCGTGTGTGTGTAATAAATGTGTCTCATTCGTGTATTCACAAGAAAAAAAAACACCTTAAAGAACGTTTAAGGATTTTAAAACTGCAACGCCGACAACCCCCACCTCGTGTTTCAGCTTTGTTCCGTGGCCGATGTTCCAGAGCCGCTCTCCCTATTCACCAGTGGAGGTTTCTGTTCTCACACAGCCAGGCTACCTCACTGCCAAACCTCTTGAAATTTAGCCCCGAAAGGAAGATGGTGGATACACTGTGCAGTGAATCATTTTACTATAGATCTATAATAGGCACATTTTTTCTTCTGCAATCATATGATAAGAGCAGGAGGTCTCAAGATAAAACACTTGAATCCTGCCCTGTGAAATTCCCTGCAAATGCTAACTTGGGACTACAGTTGACACTCATTTCTGAGCCGTTTCTGAGACTCTGCTATTAATTGCTGTTACAGCACAGAAATGTGTCATTCACCACGTCTGAATATGAACAAGATATCAACATGAACCTGATGCTGAAGGCTGGTAATATTCAGTGCTGCATTGACGGGAAGTTTTGATTTACATAACTCAAACTCAGGGGCAGAAAAGTACCACACTTACATTGAATGTTAAAATAGTACACAAAAAAAATCCAAGCTATGCCAAAATATCTAGCATTTGTTCTTTGGTGTATGCACTAATACTCAGGGAACACTTGTTCTGGGTCCAGAGCACCAGTGTGCCATGTGTAGTGAAACCTATTCTCAGTCTTATACTTTACTATGCACTTTTGACATTACCACTTTTTCTCTGACCACAGGGTTCTGGTCTGTCTCTGCCATTTAAAATTTCTTATCACCTTCAAAGTCTCCCATTTATTTTAAGCAACTTGTCAAAGAAATCGTTCCCCTTTTTCTCACTTGTGTCTGTGTGTTTGCTTGAAAAGTAGAGAAACTGGTGTGAACACCAGTATTGGCAAGATCAGAGCCGTTCATGTGACATGTTTAAGGATTGCTAAGACTTTGGGGGTGTTAAAATGGGCAAATAACCTGGTTCCCAGCTGGATATGGTACTTGTAGCTCTAAAAACATCTCAATTAGACCACAAGTACTGTAATCTCACAGAGAAGCCAGCAAAGATGGTCATATTTTAAACAGCAATTGTAGATTATTTTGATTCTTAGCTTTCAAAATTGAGGAGTGCAAAAAATCAGCCCCCAAGCTGAAATCCTCTATTTGAATGGTCCCCAGCCCTTGCTGGTCAGTGTGTGACATTGTGAAAGAAATGGGCTATAAAGGAACATCATACTTCACTTGTCAGCCCTTGACTGTGGCAGGATTTTCCTGCCACCGCAAGTAATATCCCAGGCCATGTACAAAGAATTCCAAAGGATTTTCAAATGGCTTGCTGTAAATGTATAGATTATGCAAAAATAAGCTTTCAGATGGAGTCAGAATTTCAAGATAGGTTCTCAAGTGATCCAATCACTCCAGGCAGTAGAGACAGAAGAGATGCTGATTGATGGCAGCCCAAGAATGGTAGCCCTGCATCACAAGTAATGTGACTAACAAGTGCAAAATCCCACTTAAAAAAAAAAAAAAAAGATTCTTGTCACTGCACCTGAACAGGTTGGTATAAATGCAGTTCTATGAAAGTGATGTTTCCAGAGCTTTTGAGCATTTGGATGAGATGCAGTAGTACAGAAACACTCAGGTGAAAGTTGATTCCAGGTATCAGATAAGACATAATTCTCTAATTTACAGAAGAATGTTAATAATAAAATATTTTGATACATTATTTCAATTTCCACCTCCTATGAAGCCATAAATTCATGTAAAAGAAAACAAAATATAGTCAACCCTTGTAGAAATTTCCTGAACAAGGTTTCAATATACTTTATCTTGTTTCGCTTGTCATTTTAGGTCTTCAGATCTAGGGTGTCCCAGTCCATGCATCACACATCATCCCATTAGCAATCAGCCTGTGAGCATGAAGATCCCTGTTACATCCCATACACAGAACAATTATTCAAGCAAGTGTATCTTGATTCTGCTTTTCGTGGGCAGTGGAATTCACTTTTGCGTAGTGACAATCTTCTGGGATTTACAGATTGACATCAACTTCAGCTCCTGTATATCTGAGAGAATCCAAATTGGCAAATTTATTGACAAAAGCAATAGTGGATGACCTGCCAATTATACTGCTCTTGGCCCTTAAAAAACTATGAATTTATTAGTATTGTACAGAAACTGAGTCTGATAAGTTGCTTAGGAATCAAGTACCACTTGATACAAGCATGAGCTTCGCTTAATTGTAAAAGAAGAGCAAATGGAAGGGGCAATTAATAATCACTTACTGCTTTGCATAATTCTGGAGGATTTGATTTGCTGGAGCTCCTATTTCTGTAACTCACTGCGTGCAGCTCCACGGGGTTACAGACACTGTACGGGAGAACTTCCCCACTTCATGACCCAGGCTATGCTTTATGAGTCAAAGACCTGCTGTGTCTTTTAACAAAAATCTTTTGTGTAGCTTGAGAGCAGCAGATCTTAGATGTATATTGAAGATAGTCTTTTAATGTGAAATTGAATTACAAGTTAAAAAAAAGTAAAAGGTTGTGCGAGACATCCCCAAGTGCTTTGATTGCAGACAATTGTCAGCAACTCAGTGGGGACCAGAGCGAAACACAAAATGCCTGGCACCTGGAATTACGATGGATTGAGATCTACAGTCCTCTTAACAAACCATAAAAGCACCACAAAAAGCCCTATTTCCTTCAAAGTGGTAGAATAAATTAGTTTAAGAGCTATATAGAAAGCAATTTTTTAATTCCTCAGTTTTAGTTACATTGGCACTTAGGTAGCTGGAAATATTTGCAGTATACACACCCTTTGATAGGAAGGCAGGGCAGAATAAGTGATTGCATAGGGTAAGGAGACTAAAACACTTAAAAAACAACAAAAAATGTCCACCAAGATTATGTCACTCTGTGTCTAAATCTCCTCTGTGCTCTTTGTGTAAGATTTAGCCCTGAAAGGGATTGCAGAAACCTGTTATTAAATTAATGGAGTGACATTTGTCTGCATCAGCTGATTGCAGGATTTGATCTTCCTTTCTAAGCTCTCTTGGACAGAGAGTTGGTTTCCTAAATTTTTTATACTGGGTAATACATTCCAAAATAGTGCTGTAAAAATATCTGAGGGTTCTAAAACTATTAGGTTGGAAGCTTTTGATAAAAAAAAAAAGTTTTTTTTTTTAAAACCATGTAGCTTCAAACATCAGTCCTGAGACTGGTATAACTGTCTGCAAGTTTTAAGATAAAAACAGGAATCTACCTAGCATGGAACACACAGTTGCAGTTCCTAGAGGAAATTATGGTAGTCCTGGGAAAATCAAAATGCCAGGACAGGAAAAAAACAAACCAAAACACTCAAACCAACAACAAAACTAGCTGTGGAATAATCCCTCTCAAGAAACTATATACAGGAGAAAACCTAGTAATACTGTCAGTATTTACCATTGCATCCAAGGATCTCTCTAAAATACTTCGGTGTTGCTGTGGATGGTTATCTTTCATCCAGCTATGACCTGGGAGAGACCTCATTCATGCAAAGCAGTCAGTTTGTACAGTATTGCTATGCCAGGTTCCCAGATGAGGTAGATGAAGCACACACTGGCTAAGCACCCAGCTCCTACTGAAATTAATGGCAAAATCCACATTCAGCTCAGGAACAGTAACACCAAGGCCCATCTTACAAAGCACTAAATGTTAGAAAACTGGAAGAGGCCAAGAGCCATGACTATTCAATAACTCTTACGAATCTGGTCTCTACCATATTTCCAGGGAAATTAAAAAGAAATACTTTGGAATTTTTATCTAATGATGGAAGTAAAAACATCCTCACGTTCTTATATTTTTTGAAGCTACAGCTTTCAAAACAGAGGATGTATCTTATTGCAGAGAGGTCAGAGTCTGGTACAGGTATGTTTTGTCCTCAAGCAGTGGTAGGGGAGCTCAGAGAGGGTTTGAAGCCATTCTGAATTCGTTTTGAGTGACCTTCTCCCTAATACCTGGGGACATACAGGCATTGTCTGTTCCCTGCAGGCCAGCATGAAGTCACTTTAACGACTAGTATTGATCACTTTTCCAGACATGGACAATTCAGTGAAATCTTAAACAGGGCAATAAAATTGTCTTCAGAGCCATTTTGAAGAGCTGTTTTGGATTTGACCAGCCTCTTGACCAGCATTAATCCCTATTCTGACATCTTACACTTAGTCAAAAATACAGTTGACACTGTCACAACTTATTTTTGAGGCTATGGGTACTAGTTCTCTTTTCAGGACAAGGCTGATGGATGTTGCTGTCATTCACTTGCAATTTTTTTCTTTTCTGAATCCAGCACTTTTCTGATGATGCTGTATGAACCCGTATCCCACAGGAGAATATACCATATGCACAGGAGATTTGTCCATTACTGCCATGTATAATTCTGCAAGAATGACTTCTTTTTTCCTTAAGGTTATTGCAATGTAAAAGTTTATGATGATTCTCATTTATATTGCCTCTACAATCAACATGGTTCTTTCACCATTTCTACACTTCAGACTGGGTTTTGAGCAAAAAAGCCCAAACAACTACATTCCATTTCCTTCTTCTACTTCCTCACTTTCAAACAGTCTCATAATAAATTTATTTGCCACAACAAACTTCTCTTTTGCATGGAATGAAAGCACTCCAGTGTCATTCTTTTGAATCTCCTCACTAGTAACCCTGTCTTTCTTTTGAGAAAAGGATTTTCAAATTCTCATTCCTACAGCCAGTAACTGAGCAGATAAATGGTGAACAGTATAATAAATCCTTTTGAAATAGATGCATTAGTACAAGAAATAACATCTGCAAACAGGAGAAGATATAAGGTAAGCTTTGCAGGGTTTAGGGAAAAGTTTACACTTCTGAAACATGACAAGATAAATATTTTCAGCCAATAACAAAAGACACATACATAAACACAAATAGGGGTCTGTGTAAACATTTGGGAATACATAGTGTGTTTTTATGGTATATACAAAGGTAGAGGGGCAGGTACTGTGAATCCTGAAAAGAAACACACGAATTTCAAGTCAAAGGTTGTTCATTAATTTTCCCTGCAGCCCTTCTTTGCATTGCCCTGGTGACAATGACTCTGTTAATGCCCACATGTATCCAATCCAGCAGCACAGGATTTTGAAGGTCACAGCAGGTTATGTTGTCTTTTCCCACCACACTGAATTTGTGACTCAGTGTCAGTGTGACATGAGAAGTGCATCGTGTCTTTCCTCCCCACCCCAACACCGCTGCCTTTTTTTCCTTCCCTAGATGGGCACTGGACTGGGACATTGGACTTCTGTTCCTGGGCACCTGAGAGAGAACTCTTACAATAAGATGGTTTTTCTTGGGCCAATTTAGAGCGATTTCCAAGAAAACAATGTTTAATGTGTGGGTCCTTTGTTAGAATCTAGATAAGCCCACACTACATGAGAGCGTGACCCAGGGTGGAGAACATCCATACAGTTGAGTGTTTGCTGGTCTTTGGAGAGATTAGAACAATCTCTAACAAAGTTTGTTAGGACAACTATCATACCAAGTATAAATGAGCTGTATGTCACATCACAACAGAAATTAGAAAGACAGTTTTGAAAGAAATAAATACTTGCATCTTGAATCAGCTCATTCTGAAGCACAGAAAAGGCTATTCCTGACTTTGCCTTAAGTAATTTTCTGAAATCATTCCTGTAAATATGATTGACCTGGTAAAGAAAAAAACCCTTAATATAATTAAATTTGACATGTCTTGTAATATCAAACTAAGCAGTAGTTTGCAACAGTGAAATTCAGGAGCCAGATTCTGTTCAAATGAGTGGGCTATAGCAGTTTGAAAGACAATGAAGTAAAAAGAATAGAGAACTAAAATCCATAGGAAGCAGCATGGACACCATGCTGTTAGACAGTCAGGGGAGAGCTCTGAAAACTCTTGTTTATCAAATCAGTGAACATGCAGTGAACAGAGCAGGCACTGAAGGGGGTTAAATGTAAAGTTTGTAGGCCTTCAAGCCACTTTTTCTGAATGGAACTCAAATTGTGGCAGAAAGTAAAATTCTAAACAATGGCTGCCTAAGAGGCTACAATTCCAATATGAATGCCAAAAACGAGAATAAAATGCAGTACAAAACAAACTTTGGAAGCTCAGCAGAATGCATGTGGGCTGTCAGTACCCCCAGAGATCTTTCAGTGAGACAACCTTTTCTACTTAGCTCTTTAGACAAAGTGAATACAAGAAACTCACACAGAGCAGTGAAGTAGAAAGCAGCTTTTGAGGCATTCCTGAAGATACAGGTATCAAAAAGTCTGAGCAGCAGCTACATTAAGAAGACTGAAGTAGTGCATTGCCTCTGAGTTTTTACCTTTCAAAAACAAATCTATGCTCCTGTATCCTTGGAGGGGCTTCCTGTGGAATTATATTTAGCCCAGCTATGAGGAGCTGAGCTCCAGCAGCATGAAACTCAGCAGGCACTAATGAGCCAGGCTTCCCAGAGAGTCCTTGCAGGCCAGGCCAGGCCAGGCCAGGCTCAGCCCTGTGCTGCTGGGCGTCACTGCTGGCATCTGAAGCTCACCCCAGCCTGAAGAGTTTCCTTCCTCTAGTCCCTGCACTGCAAAGCCCCTGCAAAAAGCTGTATTTTGCCCTTGTGTGCAGGTGTCAGTGTGCTTGAAAACAAGACAGCAGGCATTTAGGGATGAACAGATACACACATACAGTGCTCCACCATCTCTTAATTACATCTCTCTTTATGTATATACAGAGAACGTACACCTATATCATCTCTTCTGGCTTTTTCCTTGCTTTGCTTCAGCTGAAAGTTGTACGATCAGTTACGCACAAAACAACTGAATCACGAATAACAAAGGCTTGTTATTTAATCCTTTTAGTGGAGACCAGCAATTACTGTATACTGACTGTTCAAGGATGTTATTTTTGTAAACAAAAAAGAAACTAAATGAGCATAGAATTTATCATTAGGAAATGGTCTCGTGTTCAATTAATACACATTCAAGAGAGCCCCATATGCATGTGCTCCAGTTGGTGAAGTACTGCAGGAAAATAGGAAGAACTCTCCCAGGGTGCCGCACACCCTGCTTTCTCTGCCATATGCCTTCTAAATATGTTCCTCTGTGTCACTATACTCACAAAGTAACTTGCTGATTCTTGGCAAATTGATTCTGATACATTCAAAACATACAATTCCTAAAGAATAGGTTTTGCTCATTAAAAAAAGAAACCACTGAACCAAACAAACAAAGAGAAACACCCTTATAAAGGTAAGTGAATTCTGACAACAGATACACACTTTCAACATCTGGAATAATTTCGTCTTTCCAAACTATGGCCTCAACAAGGTACTGAAAAACAAAGCTCAAAAAATCCCATGGTGTATGAAAGAGTAGCGTTGATTTGGTTGAGGTAGTAACAGCTAAGAGTTATTATAAACGTAAAGAAAGCATGACATAACTTTAGGGAAACCATATACTGTTTTGAGGTTAGCCTAAATGTGTATTAAAAAATTGTGACTTTTCAAGAGAAAAAACTGTAATATATGACCCTTTTTTTTTTTTTTTTGGTGTAAGGCTAGAGGAAGCTTAAGGAGTTCAAATAATTAATAACCTGCTGGTAAATCACAGATTTTAAATAATACACTAAAATTTACATTTTTGGTGTTATTTTTTAACACTGTGCCAGGAAGCTGTACAACACAGATTAAAGAACCACTAATAAAGAGGAGATGGGGATGTAAAGGGTAGGGAAAGAAGAATTAAGTGATTTATATAAAATTCAAAGTATATTAACACATTTTAAGGGGGCGAAGAATGTTATAAGAAATAATAAAGATGAACAGAGGTGAAGTAAGGTTGGATGAGGGCAAAATAGTAATAAATTAGCATCTACAGGTGATAACTAAGATTAGAAATTCAGGAGCTGAAACATTAGCAATTACTATAAGCAACTCTTTCATAACTGAAGAGGTATCAGTTGATTGGAAACCAGTGATTTGTTTCAGTACTTAGAACAGCGTTCTTAAAATTATTTAAAATAGCTACACATCTGCAAGTTCTGCACAGCTTTACTGTGGGCTTTAGAAACACAATTTTCAGCTTGTGTGTTGTTTATTTGCTTCCTAGAGCTAAAATTAGTAGGAACCCTTTTCCCAGCAACTCAGGAACCTGAATTTCTAACTACACAGCCCATGGATCCTGAGAACTGCTTGGATTTGCAGAAATTAAAGTGTCCTGGTGCTTAGCATTGCTTTGCCCAGCCATGAATCCCAGAATAATTTGTTTTGTTTTATCTGAACTTTTGCAGTGACTTACATCCTAATTACTAACTGTCCTGAAAAGTGCTCTCAGAACCAGTTCTATGAACTGGCAAATTTCATTGACTCCAGTGGGCAGAAATAAAGAAAAAAAAAAAAGAAAGGGTGTGCACAAATGTTTGATGTTATTTAAGAAGCAGACTTAGGATAGACATACTCATATGACTGCACATTATGTGATATAATAACCTTTTCTTTTACAACGTGAAACAATTCAATTTTAATACAGAACTCTTTTACAAATGGCTGTTTCAAAATACAAGCAGAAAAGTTCATCTGCAAATAAGATGGATAAATCAGGGAAATGGTGAATATTTGTGGGGTGGATATGATTTATTTCCACTGTGCTCCAGGGAATCCATCAAAATCTATCCCATACAATGCTGAAAAGATGTGATCTACGTTAAGAAGATTTTAGTGCTTAGAAGGCTCAATATAAATCTTTTTGCAAAGTAAAGCAGAAGCTAAACATTGCATGTTATGGTAACGGCACTCCGAGGAGGATTTCAGCTAAAACTTGACAGTGACTCCTGCCATAACATCATAACTCTTAAAAATTAATCATGTCCACGAGAAGAAATTCAACCATGTTACAAACCACAGAGAAATGGAACTGTCTTAGTGTATGTGAATAACACCTCACATATGGTGCAACACATTTTATTTATCTTGACCTAAATTCTAAACAAACAAGGCCTTATTTATAAAATAATAAATGATGATGAAATATTCAGTTACCACTGATGGCATCAACAATATAGGGGGTTGCTGGAGAATTACTTTTTCCATCTTTGAAGAGTAGCTTTCTGTTCCTCAGAAAAATACATAATTAGACATTTGAATCTGAGGCTTTTATTGTGCATATATAGATAAATCTGCTGAATGCTACACTCCTTTCAGTAAGTCTCCACCTATAGTCATTGGGTCTTACCTTGCTGTCTTTGGCCTTAGGACTGGTCTGTTCTTCATACTCAAAATTTCCAAAGTCACAAAAATTCTCATTCAAACCTTTTCAAGAAAGTTGTCACCTTCAACAACAGAAAATAATGTAAAATATCTCTCACTAAACTGTTCAAAGAGATTGGTATTTAAAGACTTTTTTTAGATAAAAAAGCTGTATTATGTGCAAGCTATTTGCACACTCAGAAATGTATTCCAGTTATTCCATGACAACACTAACCCTTGGTGTCTAAATTTTTCTTCCTCAAAATTCTGTTTAATTTTATCTATGCAGATCTCTCCCTGGCTATTCACATCTTTTGAGACAATTTTGAAAACGCAGCCACTAATGAGAGAGATGATTAAAAGGCCTAGTAGTTTGCTATTAGCATATGGAAAAGTAAAACAATTTCCATGTGCATACCTATTTTTATCTCTCTGTTTCTTCTCCTGCCCTTAAAGTAGAACTATTACGTTAGATCACCTGCCTTCTGAAGGCATTGGAAAAGCAATCCAAAGTGGGAAGCATCCTGTGACTACTGAGGGAGCTGGCCAGGGAAGCAGTGGCTCATCTGCACATTATCTTTGTGCTACAGTCATAGAATGAGCAGCATAGTTGTGTTAACTGACACCTTTGATTTTAAATTAGTATCCTTTTTTGTCAAATTCTTCGATGACATTTCAAAACTTCATGTAGATAAAGATGTGTATAAAGATGTCATCTATTAGTAAGTACAGTAAGTACATACACTGCTAAGTGTTGTATGTTAAGAATCTCCTCCAAGTTCATCCATTTAGCTTTTGGCTCTGAGCCCATCACAAATAAAATGCATTTGCGTGTGAACATTCAATGCAGCACATCAGGCTTAATCTCCAGCCTCCAAGGTTGAGTCTGCTAACAGTTTCTTATTAAGCACAAGACGAAAAAACTTAAACAAATCCATCTTCCATTGGGCTTCCGCACTTTAATATTTTTCTTTTTTTGACTGACCAACACTGCTTGCCTGGGAGCATGGAGAAGTAATTAGACCAAACAGCACCAAAGAGAAAACTACTCCTAGAAAGTCTGGAGGGCTTGATTTTTCTTATATTGCAAATACAATACTCTTGGCAGAAAAATCTCTATAATGCAGATATACTAAACTGAAAACAGGCTTCAGAGGGGCTTACAGAAAGGTAGGAAATGAACAGCAAGCAGCTTCTGAACTATTTCAGTATCTGAAATATATTTTATTTAGTATGACGCAGTAAATAACCTTCCTAATTTCAGGTAAAAGGGAGATAAAACCTTGCTTAATCCCAGAAATTCTGCAGTCAAGGGACTGTATTTCCATTTCATTCACCTATTTCCTCTTGAAAAAAACCAAACTGCTATATGAAGCCACTCCCTATATATTTGCACTCTAACAACCCCATCAAGATGGGCTACAAGAAGCAACGCTGCCCTTTCTCACAGAAATCCAGTCAGGAAAAGATTTGGTTTCCCAGCATGGGGCCTGTAAGAACAAATCAAACACAGGGAAACCATTCATTTGGTATGGGGTGGTTTTTTGGTTGGGTTTTGTATCCACCAGCAGCTGTTACAGCTGCTCTGTGTCCACCAGTTTGTCACAGGGATGTTTCCTGGGATGCAGATCCGAACTGATGCAAGTGCGAGCAGGCTGAGGATTCTGCAGCTGTCTAATGGGGAGCCGATGACTGCAATCAGGCTCAACCTGCCCCTTCCCTCTCTTCCTAAGTCAGCTCATTTTTGCTAACTGGGGAGATGCTAAAGGAGACAATTTCCCAGTCTAGCTGTATATTCAAAACATCCTCACTGTTTCACACATAGCCATGGGGACTTGTTGCTCCAAGCAGAGACCAATATCCTATGGAATCCTTTGGTAAACAAACCTGCTGGCTGAGAGCTGCCTGGCACTGCAGTTTTTATCTAGGGGAAGTGTTTCAGTGCTGCTCACAAATTTTTAACTTAACATTCGCAAGTAAATCTTTGAGTTATGAATAAGGTATTGAAAAGGGGAAAATGTTTAAAATCTCTTTGGGCATATAAGTTTTAAAAAATACTTCCCGATGTCCAGATTCCATTGGTTTTGAAATCAGTTAAGAGCCTAAAATCTTCACAAACTGGCCCCAAGTGAGCTGCCACAGAGTATAGACTGGGCAGTTCAACTTGGGTATGCCCAGTCCTGTGCACAACAGGCACCATCAAACCTTAGGATCAGAAGTTTATGGAGAAAAGCTGAAGCAAGAGATCAAGAGGCAAGTGGAGACTGTGCAGGGGACACGACACAGAAGACTGGGATAGCCCGGGGCCAGCGAGCCCAGGCAGCAGCAGGTCCTGCTGGAACACAGTGGCCAAGTTCTCCTGGCACAGGACATCTGGTGCTGCTACTCTGGGTCAGAATCAGATTGTAAACATTGAGTATCCACCAGAGAAAACACTAAGCAACATTCCAGCTCCTTGGGATACCATTAGGGAATTCTCCACAAGCATCAGGACTTTAGAGAATTGGAAATATAGAAAAGAGAGGTTATAAAAGCAATACTACAAACCAAGCAAAGTTAAATATTTGTTCAATTTGCTAAATTTAACATATAGGATCTTAAGGGGGTGGGGGGAGCATGCAAGCAATATTTTATAGCTCTTACAAAGGAGGAAACTTTGTTAGATGGTAACTATGAAGCTAATTATGTAAATTTATATAATATTGAATAAAGTTTCCATGAGGAAGAAAGGCTGAACGTAGCAGCCTGAACCTTTACATATAAGAGGCAAACTTTCTGGATAGAGGAATAAAAAATCATCAATAAAGTATTATGTAACATAACAGTAACTGAGATACCACGATAATCAAATGTAAATGAAGAACAAGTGAAATAATGTTACACTTGGTGATATATCCTTGATAAAGACTGGGTAACATGAAAGATATACTGGAAATTTTCTTGGACAAGAAACAAACCTATAATTGGTATTATTGACACTGGGGGTTACTGGAATTGAAACCCTTGACTAGAATCCATCTAAATTAGGAAGCAGGTGGAAATTCAGAGGTCCAAGAACCTCAAAGTCATAGTTATAAATCCATATTTCATGCTCTAAGAAGCTCAGGAAGGTTCATCCCCGAATTGGCCACAGAATAGTCCTTCAACCTCCATCTGCAATGGATGGGCCCAGGAACATCAGGAGAACTTCATGACGGAAGACTGGCCAACAGTCTTATGAGCCAGAGTAACAAAAGGTCATTTTGTGTTTTCAAAACACAGGAAACTGCTATCCTGGACTTTGCTGCTCTTTTAAATATTAACTATCCTGCCCCATTTCTGTCAACAGGAGGAAACAGGCAGCATTCCCTATCTCCAGTGCCTGGGAAGGGTCTCCTTCCCTCTAAATAAGGAATCCATTGGCTGGTGAGAAAAGTTAAGAAAAAGAAGATTGCAGAATCAAGGGTTTCGAAAGAGCAGACTATTAGAAGTTCCAAATTTATGATAGTACTGGAAAGAAACAACTTCATTTCAGTGATCAGGTGAAGGTGGAAATGGAATTAATAAAAAAAGTGAAGGAGATAGTAAGTAATATAAATTAAAAGTTATGAGGCATGGAAAATTGATCAGATAAAGTAGAGATAGTGTCTTTAGCCCAGCAAATCTCAAGATATTTAAGCATGATTTTCAGGTTTGATATTAGGATTAGTGGCACAAAGGACTTTTAATAAGCTCTATTCTTCATGTTGAAATAAGAAATATCATCATGTCAATCCACTGTCTCAGTTTAAGTTTAGAATCCTCTTGCAGAAAGTTGGACTGCTAAAATAAAAACAATTATCTAGTTTTTAATTTGTAATAAATTTTGGAGGGTTTTTTTCCATGAAAAGTTTAACCTCCATAGAAAGGAGAAAAAAATAGAATTGGTATATATATTATACCAAACTATATAATTAATAGCATAGTAATTAGAGATACAATTAAAAAAAAGTACAAACAGTAATGCTTTCTATGAAAAACAAACAGACCCCCCAGGATAAGTTGTTGCACAGGAAGATGACAAAATAATCTGTTGTCAGTGAATTATTAGGAAGGATGTTAAGGAAAACTTACCAAGGATAAACATTAGAAAAATCAGAAAACCTTGGGGGAAAAAAAGAAACAGAAAAAAACTCAAAACCCACAAACAAAAAACCCCCGAAGAGTACTAAAGGAGAGGAGGCAGAGGAAATCTCCTGTCTCCTGATGTTCATTTTCTAATAAACCATGGAAAACTGGAGTAACTCCAGAAGATTAAAAGAGAGGCAATGTTGTGCCCATACAAAAAAGGCCAGTAGGGATGAATCAGGTAACCACAGGCCAGATGCCCAACTTCAGTTCTTGGCAACAGAACAGAAAGCTGCTGCAACAGCCTGACAAATTGAAGCATAGAAGAACACTTGATTCCCAGCTAAATGATTTTAGAGACTATTGGTCTGGACTAAAATCTCTTTATTCTTTCATAAGATTATAAATTTTTTGATGAAGGTAATCACCTATATGGAATAAATGTAATTTTTGTGAGACATAAGTACAATTAGTATTGTACTCCATCCATGCAGAAAAAGGCAGCTGATTGCTCTGGAAGGCCAGCCCTTCCATTCCTGGGGTTTCCTGCTTTAAAAGAATTAAAGCAGGATACAGCTCCAGCCGAGCTATGAGATTGGAGCAGCACTGCAGGTATCAGTGTCTGGTGTCTGTGCTTCGCCTCTGATTGCTCAGCTGGGGAGAAAAGTGTTACGAAATATGACAGAAATTTGCATTCATTTTTCACATAATAAATAACTATTTAAAAAGTTGCAAAGAAAATTCTTTGATGAGTATATTTCTTATTCAGAGCTTTGCTCAGAGTATTTTTGACCACCTTGAAACAGGAAGCAAGAGGAGACTTCCGTGGGCAACACCAATGCATAGGGTGAACTACATTATCTCCATGACTTTCTAAAGGTATTCTTGAGACAATGATTTTTGCTTTATGCCATATAATTTGCTTTTTTCAAAAATAACTGAGACAATTTGACATAAGGAGGCCTTAGTCACCAACGAATTTTTGGTTGAAAACAAAAAATGTCTTCCTACACTGTTGAAAAAATGTAGGCAAAGCACAGTGAAGGATCTTGATGCACCACTGCAGCCCATCAGTGTTCCCAAAGTCATCAATAGGAGCAGAACAGGCTATTAAGTCATTTTGGTATAAACTCTTTAAACATAAAAAAGGTGAAAAATATAAGCAGCTCAAAGGATGTGAATTCCTTCTATTCCTCTGACAATATAGAAGATTATATTCCATAACAATAAATAGTTTCTTAAACAGATCTCTTCTGTTTTCAGTGTGGGGTTTGGATTTTGGGGGGACTTTTTTTTAGTTTAGGGTTTTGTGGGTTTTTTTTGCTCCTTCCTCTCAGAAACAAGTCCTATAATAGATATCACCAGGAAAAAAAAGAAAAAAAATCAAGGAATAGCTCCAGACGTGAAATGAAGACTTAGAAGTGTCCATAGGGAGTAAAAAAATACCCCCCCCCCAAAAAAAAAAACAAAACCAAAAAAGAAAACCCCCAAAACACTATGGTTTCTACAAAGATGACATTTTCAATCCATTACTCGTTCCAGTCAAACTTCCAAGGCACTGCAGATGTGCCTGTTCATGTGGCTTCCTTCAAAAATAAGGAAATCTTAAATTGTGAATCCTTTAGTTCTAGTTCCTTTGTGCAGCCTATGAGGTGTCTGGCACTCGAAACTGCCCCTGACTTTACCAATCAATTGGAGGCTGCACCAATCCCATTCCCCCCACGGCCGTTTCCAAGGAAACCAGCAGAGATGCCGACACAGGCTGAATGCAGGGGGGAAATGCACAAAAACACTGCTGCATTGCCACTTTTTCAATACTTTGGATGCTATATTATCAAATGCTAACAAACTCAATTAGTATTGACAGAACCTGTAGCAAAAAAGCGAAGCAGAATGAAAAGCCGGTGATGAAGCACTTCTGGCTGCAGGGATTCAGGACTGTCAGCTGCATGTGGAGCCCTCCCCTCCCTGGGCAGCCATGGAAAATGAGAGCTGCAGCTCATTAGCACAATGAGGACACCTCCTCTGGTTTGTCCCTGGAAATACTTTAGTCAATTTACATTTGTTTGGGGACTGCCTTTGTCATGAGGCAGTATGACACACTGATTTTTACAATAGATTTATGCTAAAACTTTTAGTTGTCAGCCCAAAAAAAACCCCTCCAGACAAAAAAAGATCAATAGTACTTCAGAATGAAGGAGGAGTCATCAAATTACTCATTAGAAGAACTCTCCCTCCCCTCTCTTTTCTCATCTGAGCCTGTCATTCGAAGCAGAATACACACAGGAAAAAATGTTGAGATTTTGGTTTATGTTTTTCCCCTTCATGCTGAACCAGAATTTCAGGTCCTAGGTTTTTTTAATTAAAATATCTCAGAAAATCATGATCTTAGCAAACTGAATCTGAGAGCCAAACTGAGCTTCTGTTACTTAAAGTTTCAAAATTGGGCTTTAGGAGCACAGGGGTTCTGTGACAATAGCACAGGACATCATACATATATATATTGGACCTTTTTCAGTGGTTTTTATTAACAATAAAGGACTTATACTTGATAATGGCCTCTGGTAATGTTTTCCTCAGAGGCATCTTGTCACAGCTTCTCTAATTGTGAAGTTCTCCTACTCAGAGATTGAGACATTTCCTAGTACAAAGCCACATAGTGGACAGACATCACTTTCCCCAGAATCTGATATGATCATGAGGTGTGATTTTTCTTGTGAATTCATCAAAACACAAATCTTTGATCTCCAGAAAAGAAGAATGTTTTCTGCATCAGCAAAAAGGTGCTTTGTGCAAACAAGGCTGCCTTCTTCAGAAAAACCCCAACCAACGATACATGCAAAACCAACAAAAACCAAACCAGAAAACCCCAAGCCAATGCACACACAGCAGACTCCAGACCCTGGAAGGATTTCTCTCTGCTCATCTTGTCTTGCAGGGCAATTCGTCAGTGCAGCTCCCTGTTCATGATGACAAGGCCTTCATAAAGGTGTTTAATTGTCTTTTATAAAGTGTGGAATGACACAAGCTGTTTGATGGTGCTTGCGGAACTGACTCTTCAGGCTCACAGATTGGTCTGAGTATTTTGAAATGCATTACAGACTCAAATGGTTTGAATAATTTTAGCCAAACTGGTTAGGTTATTAAATGTAATAACTGTGCAGTAATGGCTAAATATTTTTAAATGAAATAATACTTTTCACATATTGAAAAATTTAATGCTAGCACTTTCTAAGATAACCGAGTATGTAAGCATTGGAGTAGATCAGAAGTTGGCAATCAAGTCTTAATTTTAATTACATGTACTTCCCATTAAATCTTGCTGTAAGATAAAATGGTTTCAGAATATCTCTAATTCATTTGTATTCTACAACCCTTGTTAAAAAAGAAGCACAGTGAAATCAAGTTCCTACACTACTTAATAAACAGCTTTGTAAATAAAGTGAAGGCCCAAGTTTGAAAGCAAGGTGCAGGCAGCGAGACTGCAATAATCTTTGTTTGCACATGCAGACAGGAGAACTACATGCTTAGCCATCTGTCTGCAGAAATAGCAGCTTTTATTCTTTCACTCAGAAAATATAGTTTTGAAAATGTACCCTGAAACTTCATAGACTACAATAAAAAGTAAGATTTGTTTTTATAGTCCTCATGCTATATAGTCGTAACCAATAACAACATTTCTTGGAAATATAAGGATGCAATGCTCCTAGCTTGCCCATTTGCTTTCCATCTTCCCATCTATTCAGACTGCATGGGGCGGGAGAAAGAATGTGTTTATTAAGAATTTGTATGAGAACAGATTGACCCAAATGTGTGTTACCAAAATAGATTATATTAGCCAGAATGGAGCGTGTTGCTTCCATGCAATCAGCAACAGCCTTATGAAAATGTCAACTCTTATATATACATTCTGATGCAGGATAAGTCAAATTCTTTTTCAGCTCTGTAAAATAAGTACATTAGAAATACTGAGCTTTGTATTAAGAGCACAGAATACAACTCTCCTAGAAATCCTGTTCTTGCAATCAGTTTCTTTCAAGGCCGAGTCTTATTTATCACTCTTGTGACAGTCAGACAGTCCTTTTAAGTCATTAATCATTCAGATCAGCAGACAGGCGTTTGCCATGATCAGTAGTGCCCTCTGATAGACCAGACTAGAGCTCCTCATGTCTGGTCAAATCACCCCAGACAGGGAAGTCCAGCAGCTCATTCTTGTAGCTTTAGGACAATGTATAGTTGCCCTGTAGATTGCAAAGGATAGGACAAGTCTTTTGCCCTAGAAACCACTGCAGTGCTTCCATGTCATCTTCCACATCAGAAGGAAACCGTGGGTACCAAAGCCACCAAAACACTGAAGTCTCTGAAGGTGTTAAATCTGCAATGTGCTGCAACCTGCTCAAACAAAGACGGTGCAACTTGCTGTATTCCACCTTAATATTTTTCTTAACCATTTGCCACCTAGGTTTTTGTTTAAATGCATCTCTGTAAGGGCACATAGGAGAGAGAAAGGCCTATTTTAGTCTCATTAAGTTACAGCTATCTCTCTTTTATCCAGAATCTTCTAATAATTAGCTAACACGAGAGCTGCAAGAGCTGCAAGATCTGGGTTAGATAAAAACTTACTGCAGAATTGAGTGTCATCTTATTAATAATGATGTCCAGAATGTTTCACATTGCCACAGAATGATTTGGTAAACCAGAAAATGATCAATCCATTCATGTAAAACAAAAAACAAAAAAACAGAACAGTGGAAGAAACCAAACAAATAAGAAGCGAATCTCTTTTGGGCCTCAGCATCCAGTACCTGCTCACAGAATTAACAGGGTTACTCCCTATTGCTGTGCAGCACCCAGAATATCTTTCAGTAGACTCTCTTCAACTCTTTGCAATTCGTGAACCATTTACAACTCTTTATTTACGTGCAAGTGATCAATATATTATTATTTCTTCTAATAAAGCATTTGGCAAGTCTATAATCAGCTTCTGGTTTATGTATTTGTATGCAGGAAAAAACCCTACTGGCTCAGTTATGAACTAGTCAGTGCTGTTGCTTTATGTGTTCACCCTTTACACATTTCAGTTAATTTAGCTACATCACTGAAGTTACCTGGTATTACTTTCTTTTTCTGAACAGATTATCGCAAAACCTACTGGGAAGAATCCAAGTATATATTGGGCCTACTCACCTGCTTGCAAGTTTATGTGCTGCCTTTTCATTAATAATCTTGCAAACAGGATTTCCTTGCTTAAATGCAAGTACTGGCAAGCCGTGGCTAATGATCTGTGTTTTATATGAAATTATATCTTAGACACCCTTAATGATTAATAATAAAAGAGACCTCTCTAGCCTGAAAACTCAACATTAAAGTGTTCGCACCAAGGCTATGGATTTCTGTTGTTTATAGGAATTGATTCATTTTAAGAATAGGCACTTAAAAAAGGAATATGTATTGTTGGCCTGAGACGATACCAGCACTCCCAACAATCTTATCATCCAGTCCTCTCTCTTTTTCAGAGTGAAGGTTTGTATTTATTATGAAGCCAGGCATATATTGCACACAGGTTTAACATATTCTAGGATGCATTTGGAACCCTGTTCCATGCATTCAGTTGAAGAACATCAAGAAGAACAAATGGTAACATCCATTGGGACTAGAAAAGAAAACCACTGTCCATTCTCCCTCAGTGTTCTAGCTCATCAGTGGAACAGATTGTATAGGAAGGCGTTTCCCATTGTGTTGGTTTTATGAGTAATCTGTTAAATAAATCCACTCCATTGTTTGGATACTTGTTTTAGAGTAGAAACATTGCAGTGGGGGCTTTACTCCTCCCTAGTCCATGCTGCTGTGGAAGCTTGAAGTAGAAAAGCTTAATATACATATTATAAAAAAAAAAAAAAACCCAAACAAAAAACCCCAAACAAAAAACCCCAAACAAAAAACCCCAAACAAAAAACCCCAAACAAAAAACCCCAAACAAAAAACCCCAAACAAAAAACCCCAAACAAAAAACCCCAAACAAAAAACCCCAAACACCAAGCACTAATTTATGTCTTCCACTCTGTAAGAGTTTGTTACTTAAAAAATACTGTTTCTACAAACAAATAGCTATACTTTCTTTGATTTATGATTTGTTAATTTTACAAAATATTAGAATGGTCTCCAGCCAGGAATGTTTAATAGTTTAATTTCTGAAAGAGAGAAAAAGAGAAATGAGAAAAAGGAAAGCTGATGAAAGTACTGCAGTTGTGGTTACATTTCTCACAAAATTAGTTACATTAGTGAAAAGTAATATGCACAGATGTTTCTAACAGGTCACACTAACTAAATGTCACAAAATTTTAATATCTCCGTTGAACAACAGTCTCCAGGGTTGAAATTCGTGCTAATTTGAGGATTAGCCTTAAAAATGTGGCTCTCTTTCAGGAGCAGAAAACAGAAGTCTGTCTATAGCTTTAACAGGATTTTCAACTGCCTTTGGGCCAGATATTTAAAGTGCCTAAAGATGAAGAAGATACATATGGGATTTACAGAAGTGACTAAGTGAAATTCAGTGGGAAGTAGATACTGCTGCCTAAATTGCCTTTAAATAATTCTGTTACACATCTGACTGTACCATCAAAACACCTAAATAGAGCCTTCTTTAGCAAATGCAGCTCTTGTCTTCAGCACTGCTGGACAAAGTGCCCAGTGGTTACAGATCTTTTTTCTTTGTTTAGAAATCACACCAGCTTTGAGATGTTAAGAAGCAATGGGTTATTTGGAAATATTATTTGAAGTGACTACAAAGTCCAGTGTCTTGCAACCTGGGAGTCCTATTCCATTGCAGCCTCTCGAATTCAACCCCAGAATGTTCTCCAATTTTACTATATAGCCTTCATTGTGCAAAATGAAGTTTTCATTTAGCTTCACTACTTTAAAA
>VXAY01003693.1:435959-479704 GCA_013399855.1 Oxyruncus cristatus | reverse complement strand
AAAAAAAAAAAAAAAGCCTTTTGCAATGATTTGATTACATTCATTTCATCCTCACTTTTTTGTGATCATGTTGTATCAAATGATGTCCCCGGGGGGAAAAATAGAAGAAAAAAGGAAGAGGTGACACTACCACAATACACATATCTGAGAGCAATTTACTTCTGGGTTTCTTAATTCAGATTCAATTTAAAAACTAGTGTTATTTTGTTATCATTAGACTTGGGTTTTTTTGAAAGAAGAGTGTGTATTAGGGCATCTTTCTCATCAAGCTCTGCCCTGGCAGCTGTGACTGGCTGATGGGACATATACAAGAATGGCCTCTGCATCCCTCCCTCCCTCCCTCCCTGCTGCCAGGGCGACGTAACCATCACTGGCCTCTTTACTTCTCACTGCAAAGTCTCTTTCAGACCATAAAATGATACTGTAAATTGGAACAAAGTATGGGCATGTGCTCCTGTCAGACAGATTTGATGCAGCAGAACCTTTATTTTCCAGCAGTCTCCTACACCTTGTCCTACATGACTGACCTGTGACCAATTACATTGGGACTTTCTGTCTCCAGCCACGGAGATCTTGTTTTAGAGCCCGAGAACAAAAGCTGGGACGAAAACTGCTAAACAAACTGCTAAAAACTGCCTCTGCCTGTACATGGTCACTCAGTCAACACTTCAGACGAAAAGGGTGTCAACAAAATCGAGTGTGTTATCCAGAAGGACGTACAAGAGAGGTGAGTCACTGAGCAATGAGGTGTGATTAACAAGCTTACTAATTCTGCATCAGCAATCCAGTTGATGGATACAGAACTAGAACTGCAGCCCTGGAAATCTGGAAATTCAGTTTTCTTTTCCTTTACATTCCAAGTCCTAAATACAATGGCAGGAAAACTATGCGCACCAAACATCTGTAACTTAACCTTTTTGATTTACTAAAGTAAGAAAAAAGACCAGTAGGGGAAGCCTTACCTTATCTTTTTTTAAGCAAATTTGGGGATTTTGTAATGATCAGAAGATTCACATTGAAATCTTGAACAAAACCTTTGTAAGATGATGGAGTTGAGAATTCCAATTTAATTACCACAAGGATAGTTTTCCCTTGAGTTATGATTTATGAAACTTATCCCATGATAACAAATGTACAGATATTTTAATTGAAGTAAAAAGTCTTCAATGAGGAAAAAATACTTTCTTCTCTTAGGCCAAAGTTTTTAGTAGATTTTAATGTGAATAAATGGCTAACTGGCATCTAAGAGATGAGTGATATTTAATTTTGACTTTCACATACAAATAACTGTAAACATTTAGGAAAATGTATTAATAATTTTTGAAACCTGAAGGCACTCAAAATATTGCTGTTAGTCCTCGGGATATATGACGACATAACAGTGTTCTAGATGTAAAAGTGAAAGGCTCCTGTGTTCAGGACTGTGTATCTCACACACGAAATAACTCAATTAGTTTTAGCTCCTTTAATAGTAGCATTATGTGTGCAATTTGGAGGGCAAATTCATGAATTATCAAACAATAGATATTGATTACAGTGATAAATAAATCTGTGTACAATATTTACTTAAATTCCCACCTAACTATGCTGTAACTCAGGGGCTTAAGTTCAAGAAAGCTGTTTTGTCCGGGAACAAAGCAGAAGGCTTTAAGCTTGTTTGCACTAAAAGGAAATAGGAATTTTTGGAATCGACTTCTAAATGATATATTAAGGGTTAATCTATATTCTCAAAAGAGAAACACTTCAATGACCTTCAAATCAGGCCATACCCTACTGAACTTTCTAACAACCCTATTTCCTGGAAAATTATTTGTATTACTGTGCTAACAAGTTTGCAAATAAGCTCCTCTACCACACTCTGTTGGAGATGAGAACACTAAGAAAAGGAGGAATTTTTTTAATAGATCTAAACAAATATTAATTTTCCAATTATTCATTTTCATTGTGATTCAATATGGAAATGTTTCCTTTATTTGCAGGCTAAGTTGTTAGTCTGAATATACATGGCATTAAAAAAAAAAGCTAATCTACAAGTACCTATCTGGATTTCCTCTTTTCTCACTCCCTCCCCTTAAGAATTTGGGATTAGACTCTCTATATAACAGCAAACAAAAAGATTAACCTTATCACCCAGTGCATTACCTCCAAAAGAAAAGTAAGAATCAGATCACATATCAGATCCTACATAAATTCTTATTTATTAGGCAGAATTGTAGCCTCTTATTGGAATTTTGGTTTGACAATTACCCCTTCTGAAATGCAAAAGCCAAAACCTCTAAAAGCTTTTCTAAAACCTTTTCCCTGCTTTCTCTTCAATAGGCTCTATTGAAGCGTTCATTACTTGAGAAATATTCCATAGTAGGTCATAGAGTTGCTTATAAAAACATATAGTTTATAGGTTTTCTTATAAAAACCCCCGAAAAGCTGTATACAGATTTGCAGAAAGTTACCCATCACCTATATATAGAATAATTCAGCAATGCTGACCTTGTGCCCACGAGTCTTGAAGCACTTTGCTTCACCAACTTCATATCAGCACTGAGTTTCCAAAGATATTGGGTCTAGAGCACTTTTCTGGAAGTGACTGAATGACCAAACAAACAAAAAAACCCAACCCAGGTCCTTTTAGCTTTTCGTGTGGACATTTCAAAGCAGAAGACAAATTCTGGTGGTTATATTGAGTTCCAAAATAAAAACAGTGCAAACATCCAATGCTTTCTCACTTATCCCAAGGGATAGTCATTGCTTTGGGAATGAGGAAGAGGGAGATTTGTTAGGAGAGTTTGCCTATGTTGCAAAGGCTTTTGAATTCCAAGCCTTCTCACATAATGGAGGTCTTCTTTAAATAAAGAAAAGTGAATCTGAATTGTCAATTTGTCTGAATTGTCTTTCTGCCCCATTAACACAGTTCTAGAATTTAAAATCTTTCCTTTCTCTCAAGAATAAAATTTCAGTGCCTTGACTGTATTTTCTGACGAAACTGGCAAATTTATCACTTGCAAGAACTAAGAAGAGAGCATGAGCTTGAAGTACTGAAGCTGAGAAAAATCAGTTCCTCCCGTGTCCTGCCATGGCAGTGCTGGGTGCTGAGCAGCCCTGGGGACACTGTCCCTGCGGGGCCGTGCCACCTCCTTCCTCCCAGCAGATGGAGACAGGAAAACAAGGCAAAGGGAGGCAGCACAACCTCTGGGCAGCTCCGAGACCTGCACTGAGTTCGTAGGGATCTGCTTCTGTCAGAGCCGTGGCCAACCCTGGAACAGAAGTGCTTTAATACTGTGGTTTCTAAGAATACTTTCTGTCCCGCAGGCCCTCAGAGCACATTCCATAGGGATGCTCTGGAACTGCACTGGGACGGAGCACTGGGACCTAAACAAGGCTCGTTGCTCCTCTGTCATTACTCCAGCCCATTCCTCCCCCATCTCCCCTGCAAGTCCACGTGCTCTGCTACACGGACTGTCACCATTTCCTGTTGCTCATAAACAGGGGCGAACACTGCAGGAATGTTCTTCCTGGCATTTCAGCCACCTCATGCAGACTGGCAGCATCCAGATGTGCCAAGTACATCCCAGGGGTGGGGAGGAAGGTTGAGTTTCACACTCAGAGTTTTACCGATGTCAGGATGAACTTTTGACGCAGTACTTGAAGACTAAACCCAAATCACACCTTTCCTCCCATTTCTACATAGGTTTTTTTGTAACTAATTGAGAATATTTGGAATTCTTTCTTTACTCTCTGGTAAACAGTATTGTTGGACTAATTTAAACATGAAGAAAACAGAACAAATACAAACTGCAAGATCAGAAATCTGAGCTAGGTAAATAAAAACTTCACCGAACAATTGGTCAAACATCCCAACAGACTATCCAGAAAGGTTGTGAAAGTCCATCCTTGGAAACACTCAAAACTGAGGTAGATTTGAGCTTACAGCAAATTGATTTGATGTGGAAGCTGAATCCAGCCGATGAATGGGGGACTACAACAGATTACTACCAGAGGTTCCTTCTAACTAGAATTATTTTATGATTCTATGAAAGCACGTTATTTCTTTTCTCATCTCAGATATACCAACAGACAAGGTAAAAAATACCATATTAGCAAAAGGAATAAGTAAAGCAAATATGTATTTTTTAAAGTTTTTTAGGACATAATAGAAAATAATCAGAAGAAAGAGGACCAAGACCCAAAGATACTTTGTTGGGGAAGAAATGCTAGTATTTTTGTCTGTTGATCAAAAGCTACTTGTCAGCCAGTGATAACTGGGATTATTTGATAGTCTTTGGCTGCTGGAACTGACAGACATTCAACAATACTCCCACGGAAAGAATTTTTTACTGAAATTTAGCTGTTAAATCTGCCATTCATTTAAAAAAATACATCATTGAGGAAGGCTGGAAATTCCTGTGAGGTATTTGATTAATAATTTTCAAAGCTTCATTAGATGAATGTTACCCTGCCAGTGAAGGCTGTCATGCAGAAACACCACAACAGCCACTTGTATTAGGCACTGTAGAAACTGAGATTATCAACAGACTTCTGCAAGTTGAATAATCTAAATCAGTAAGGCAAGGACATAAGAGAAAAGAAGGAAAAAGAAGGCAGTATCACAGTTACTCCTGAAGAAGAAAAGAAAAAGGGGTTTTGCAATGGATTTTGATATTTGAATTTATGAAAGACAACAAAATCCAGAACCACAGACATTCTCTGCAACCCTCCAAGAGAGGTTTCCTGATCTATGGTGAATGGGAGACCAGATAATGAGACATGGCAAGTGGCCACTCTGTCCAGAGCTGCTGTTGTAAGAACTGAAGCCTTCTATCCTTTCCCTCTATTTAGGGGGCAGTGTGCCTGCTGAGGACCTGGTTCAAAAAAGCTTCCAAAGCCTACAGATGTCCTCATGGGAAGAAGCCTGAGGTTCTCTGCAGCTGAGACAAAACTTAAAAATTCTCTCAGAGTATTTATTTTAATAAAAAGATATGAAAAAGAAGGTTTTATTAGAAGCAGAAATTTTCCATCTGGCTATTGCTGTAAATTGTCCTTCATAACAAGTGTGGACTTCTATAGAAAGTTGTACACAAAAGCAAATTTTAGTAAGACCTGGGCCTTTAAGAGACTTCCATTTTCTTGTCAGCTGTTGTTTTCTCATGTGGCAAGATTCATATATGCTAGTTCTTTCTCATGAATCAATATTTTTGCATTTATGTAAACTTAAACATATGTGTTTGCAGGTTCACATTTAATAATATTAAAATTAGAATCGTACCTGCAACCAAGGACACCACTAATAATTTCAGACTTTGGGGTAGCTAAGCTAAACCAGAAGGCCTCCAAAATGTAAGAGATGAGTGTGCAGAGAGACACTACATTTAGTGGCATATAAACGTGGATGGAACTCACTGGAAACAATAAAAAGTGGCAAAAGTCAACAGCATCAGGTAATTGAAAATTACTGCTGCAGCATTTTTCAAACACTACTGTTAAAGCAAGTGCTACCTGGGAACAAGTTTAGAGTTTGGTGACAGACAATTCTATTCACATAAACATTGGGTAAAAATTCCTCAGAAAATAAGCACAGTAATAATATAATGTACAGGTAGTGGAATTGCAGTCTCTGATGAAAACTTATTGAGCAGAAGCTGTTCTTTGTCCAGCCCAGCTCCCACACCTGTCCTAGAGCAAAATCAGTTCAGAAATTCTGCACAACAGATTCATCCACTGATCATTAGTTTCCCCCATGGATCTCAAGGCACTTCAAAGGGAACCAGTATCCTTCCAGCATATACTCGAGCACTCAGACTTGAGGAGGCTGAATCTATGGGAGGGACTTAAGGCCACTATGACCCAACACCCCGATTAAACTGGGAGGAAGAGCATCTGTATCTATTATCTACAACTGCAATGTTTGCATCTTTAAGGTTCAATTAGACACACCGGTACTGTCAGGAAGAAAGGGCTGACATGTATAAATGAAAATAATTTTTTTCTTTTTTTTTTACAAAAAATAAATTTTTCTTTACAAAAGAATATAAGCATTAAGCATTTTCAAATGCTGTGAATGCTTTTGTGAGAAATGAAGAAAAGGTAGCTATACAAATTGGGGAAAAAAAATCGAAAGGATACATTAGAGGAAAGGGGAAAAAAAAAAAAAAAAAAATCAGCGTATTCACAGAAGCCTGCATGCAAAAAGGAGGACACTGATCTAGAAATAATTACACTGGGAAATAGGATAAAGAGGATAAAAATAGCTGCCATTAAACAGTTATTTTTCTTCCATTTGTCCTGTAACATAATGGGTTTTGTCCAATGCCTAAACTATTTTGTCGTTTATATTTCACATGTATTGGCATATTTACGGAAAGATGGCACAGCTGATTAAAATTATACGTTTATATGCATCCATATAAATATATTACCTACTATATACAAGAACTAATAAACATAAGAAATAGTGAAGGAAATACAAACTGTTTCAGTGAACCAATTATATACTTCCAGATGGATTTCATTTGATCGGTTATTTCACTATTATCTAGTATGAATGAGGTTATGGAAAGTAAATTGCCAATGGTGAAGCAGGAGGAGATGAATGTGCTGTGAACAGACAGGCACCATCCTATGAAGCCATAGGTTTGATAGCAGGCATTCAGATAAACCTGCTAAACTGTGGCTTTGCTTGATGGGAAAATGCTTTTCCATGCCCCTGCTCCAAGACTCCCAGTGCCAGGTAACACTGTCCAGCCTGTGCACAGAAGCACAGATGGGTTTTCTGGTGATGGATATTAGACATACCCATTATACTGGTGTTGCTGTAAGAGGCACAATGCAAGTGCTGCCTTGGACTCTCCCAGATTTGAGTCCAACCCAGCTCTTTCAGGCACCATGTGCCGAGCTCCGGAGACTTTCTGCCACCCTTTCGTGTTGCTCAGCAGAACCAAGGACTCTGGGTTACATCTCTCCTTCCACAAGTCTGTGATAAGAACCCATGTTCTGGATCAGATCTCATAATCCTTCTCTGTGTTTCTTTATTTGCAAGCTGTCCAATACCTATGTCCGTTGTTTATGCCTGAGATAGCAAGCGCCTGTTTACAGCAAGGCATTTAAGAACAACCTTTACAGACATAAAAACAGCAAAGTCACTGAAAGTTTCATGTTCTCTGAGAGGCTCAGCAACTTTTGCTAGAAAAGAAATAAATGCAGCACCTTGGATGTAAATATATAGTAATTTATTTGTAATATAAGAAAGGGATTTTTTGCAGCAGGAGAAATTAATAGTTTAGTGCATATATTTGATAGTCTGAAATATTTGCAAACAGGTAAGAAAAAATTTGAGTATGAAGTACCTCAGAAGGAGATTTACAAAGACAGGCTCCATTTTCCAAGATGTTTGGAAAGTTCATCTTTTACAGCACCACGGCTTTGATGGTGTTCCAAGTGATTTAAAATAAAAAGCATAGTTCAATATTATTATGACTAATAGGCAGGTTAGGTAAATATGAAGGTTGAGAGAGATAAAAAGCTGCTAACTCTGTGGGTAAAATCTGTGATAAATGTCATTTGTATTGTTTTAGGTATGTCAGAAAAGTTGAGAATAAAACGTTTTTCTAAATCTTTTCACTAATGCATAGCGCTGAAGGTGCATCTTACTTGTTTCTATAATGCAAACATCTAATCTTTCCTAATAACATCAAACCACTGTTGAGAATGTACCTAATTAAGGAACACTGAACTGGCTTGTCTCTTTCTAAGCAGAGGGAAAGATTCAGGTGTCAGAAGGGGTGTTTTATGGAAGTGTGCCAAATACTCTCTGATACAGGAGCTTAAAGAAATTTCAATATCGTGAAATGAATTACCAAGTAATCCACAAGTAATACTTTGAGAAATCTTACTTCATTTCCCCCCCCTTTTTTTTTCCCCCTGAGATGGCAAAGAAGCAGGGGAAATGCTGATGGTTATAATTACATGAAATTTTTTTGCCACAATGAAAGGAACAACAAACATTTTCATTTCAGATATTTATCTTAACAGATTTTGTATAAATGGTGCTCGGCAGTATGCAACATTTAAAATATGGTTTGACTTGTACCTGCCAAGCACTTCCATGAGGCTCCTGCTCACTCTTTAAGTACCAGCTAATAGCACATTCCTCAGTGTACCAAAATACAAGCACAACCTTGGAACTCCTGCATTTAAATTATGGATTTCTATTATATAACCCTTTCTGAGAGAATATATAAAACAGAGACAAATATAGATGAATGAATTTTACTAAAGTGCTTAGGTGAGTATCTGCAGGGAAGTGACATAAATCCCATCTCTGATCACAGTCAAGGAGTGGGAGCTAGAGGGATAACAGTGGTTATCAATGTATTCCACAGTTACTCCAGAGTGAAAGAGTAATACATTTAGTAGAATAAATCATATATTTAAGGCATTCAGGACCTAACATGTATTAATCTTATTCAGAGCTACTGTAATAAATTAATACTTCCATGATAGTTTGTTAGGTAACACACAACCCAAAAGCCAGTGAACCATAACATTCCAAGAGAAAAATATGGATTCTCTGGTCATGTAAGAAATCATCCAGGTAATAAAGTGGTTTAAGTGACTCTGAGTAAGAGGCAAACAAGGTACTCCCACTTCTGTTGTATTTCAGCCTTGTGTGAAAGCACACAAATACAACCCACTGAATATTAAATAAGTTCTTTTTTTCACCTTCCCTCAGCTCTAAAATGAGTTGAAGGTTTTTAATCTTACTTTTGGAAGAAAAATCAAGTAGAGGAATATCCATATGTCAGAAATAAATTTATAAGAATATTACCTTTATTCCAAAATTATGTGAAAATAATTAAATTTAACCTTAAGTGTCTACGATAAAACAAACCTCATTAGGTAATAACTGGTAAAATCTCATTAAACACACATCTGAAAGTGGGTTTGTTCCTCTAGGCTGATTTCTAAATGTGGACTCCTAAAGAAAACGAGACTCAAGGAAAGACTATTAACCAGCATATTACAATCTCTTAAATAATTTGTCTAATTTATGTATCTTGTGCAGTCTTGGAAATTTTTATCCAGACAGCTTTATCTTTATATTAAAGATAAGATATTGGATGTCTGTGCCCTGTCTGTACATCCTTGCTGGTCTCCCACCTACCTGACTCAATAGTAACCCATTTAGCAACCACCACATGACTAACAGAAAGCCAGCAGGGATTTCCTGGGCTTTTTTTCCCTGTGCATTTGGAGTTAGCATTCTCTCTAGGCAATATATAGAAAAGGACTGACCTCCAAAAAAAGCAGAACTCTTGAGACTTAAGAATTTGTGTTCACTGATTCTTCAAATACGAAGAAAGGTGCCAGGCTAGAAATCACCTCTCTCTCATCAGACAGTTCCTGTTCATTGAAAATAAAGCATTCCCCCTCCCCCTTTGCAATTATATAATCCCAGGCATTATTATTATTAGTTAACACTGTTGAATTCACTAAGCTTCACACCAGTTCAGGTTCAGTGAGTCTGTAGTTGCCAGGACCTCCTACCCCAGGTGCTGCTGTTGAAGAAGGGTTTTCTTCTCATTTGGAGCTTGTACCTTACACCTGTGGTAGAAACACATCTGAACAATCACAGGAGCAGTGTGTCCTGGGCTGACAGTCACATATGGAGAACTTGCTTCTGCTAGGTTAGGACTTGGACACTTGCCAGTGCAGTCAAGATAGCAAAGTTTATGTAAGATTCAGAAAAACAGAGAATGTGCAGTAGAACCTGCTATTGTCCCACCACCACTGTCTGTCCTGAGATAAAGGATATTATTCCTGATAAATTAATATCGAGCCTCATTCTTTAGTTGTGAATGGCTCTGTAAAGTTTACTTAAATTGAAATAATAATGGGTGATTTACACCAAGTAGAATTAACATAACCTAGTTAATTAGATTTTTGTTTTCTGTATCTTAACTCCTGAGATATGAGAGAACATCCTCTTTAGAACAGGTCTGTCTTAGAAACACACACTTCTGAAACATTATAAGAAAATTGGGAACCTGACTACATAGGTGAGATCATCTGGAGAGCCAGCAAGGTTTCAAAAAGTAAAGCATTCCTTCTCTTATTCACTTACAGAATGACTTGCTGTTGGTGATGGTGCTTAAAAAAAGGTGACTGAAACACGTAGAAGGACATGATGACACAGCCTGTTGAATAGTATTGCTGTCACTCCTTGACTCCTTCCCTCTGCAATTCAGAAGAGGAAACTGTTGCTTCCCTCTGTCAGTTACTATTGAAAGGTGGCTGGAATGGCAGGTGGCAAAAATGGCAGCAAAATAAAAGGTCTTTCCAGTGCTGGGGCGAGGGAGAGTTACACAGCTTATTCCTGTGCGCTTCCTACCAGCTTTGGTTTGTGGTATTTCCCCTCTGTACAGTGAGGAAGGAGCCTATTGGCTTCAGTTTGGTTTCGGTTATTTGTAGATGCCTCAACAAGCATCTAGAGAGAGCCCTCAGCTTTTACAGAATGATTCACAGATGATTTCCCAGAAAGCTTTAATCCTTATGACACACATAGAAAGCACTGAGAAAAACAAGAAACCACATAATACTTGTATCGATTCATACACGTGATCTCAACCAGTTCCACTACTTTGAAATGGTATTTATACCCCTGCAGGTAGGCAGGAACAAGTACTAACAACTGAACAGCAGTCTGTCCCATACCCTTCAAAACTGTTTAATAAAGAATTTGTTTCATTTTCTGCCCAGTAGATCTGCCAAAATCAAACTTCTTTTCATTACTGATGTGTTTATACTAGACTACACATTGAATAATGTCTAAGAATCAACCTGAGATTTGAAATGTTATGGTTTCTGTCTGTTTGGATCTTGGATTTTCCTGGGCATAAAGGCAAACATGGGCTCAATCTCCTGTGCATACAGGCTTAAATGTTTAGGCCTTTAATATGAAAAATCAGGGTGTATGTTTGCATATGTCTTTGCAGGTGCATAGCTCAAATGTATATGTATCCAACAGAAAACACTTTTTCCCTGTGTACAGCTCTCTACAGGAACGAATGAGCAGGACAAAAGCATCTTTCCGTAGTGTGTTCCCTCAGTTTTAGCTGCTCTGCCCTGTGCCAGCTACCTGTGCTGCCAGGTACCAATAGGACAATCTGGGAGCAGATGACTCATCCCCCCTCGGAATTCTCAGTGGCAGGGGGGGAGCAGCATAAGCAGCAATATGTGCATACATTCCCCCTGAAGATTTTGGAAGGCAGAGGAAATACACTGAAGAGGTAAACAGGGTAACCACTGTCCTTTGACAGAAAGATAAGCATGAAGGAATAGCAATCTGGCATGCATTTCTTTTAGACAGAATTGTACAGTGATAAAACTATTTTACTTATATCTTTGCCATATACCACCTACAAAATGAATTAATTCACTGGGAAATAAAGCAACTTGAAATAAAAAGCAAACAAAACCTTGAAATCCTTTTTTTCCCCCCACAAATTAAAGGCAGCTTTAAAAGTAAGTTTCTTTATGATCCTTCAATGAATTGAGTAATCACATCCACACCGTAAGAGCTTATTTCTTCTTTTCTAGTAGGTAGCTGCTGAAGAAAAAGAAACGGGGCTGAACAGATAGCAGGTATCAGATTAACTTCAAATGTCAGAGACTCAATTGCAGTCTTGTAGTGTTTGTACCAAATTTGTCATATTTCAACTGTAGCAAGTTGCCACAGAAACTTCAGACTATTTTAATTTCAAAATTCCTCAGTTTCAAGAAGAAAACAAACACATTTTTCAAGATGTTTTCAGCAGTTGCAAAACATCTAATTTTCAGCAATGGTATTCCTAAGTGAATGAGAAATGTCATCTTTCATCCCAGTGCTAATGACATCCTACAAGGTGATAAAATTAACAGCTGGAAAGTGTAATCTTGCCACCACACTTCTCAACTTGCCATTCACTTATTTCAAGCCTGTTGTCCAGTTCATGCCACTTTCTCAGTAAATTTCCAAATTGTTTGTTTGCTTAAATGCCCAAAGCATATGTTGCTGACAAGCCTTTTATAAGGTAAACATTTTATCATTCTCATGGGAGCTTTGTCTCCCAAGAAACTTCTCTTCTTGTCTTCATGATCACTATCCCTTTTTATAGTTTGCTCAGATCTCTTATAAAATTGTGTTTTCCAGCTAATTTTCTCAGCTATGTTTATTTTCAAACTGTCTTGGTAACCACAGACTCATTGAAATTTGATGGTTTGATCTTCTCTGATAGAGAAATTTGTGTATTTGATAGTGTGAGCCTTTCGCTTCATAAATAGAAAACCAATCCAAGAGTACACAGCTCCTTGGTGCAAAGAATTTCAAAACTGCTCAGAAAGGGAGTATCCCTGTTTCACTCTTGAAAGTTTCAAATCCACAGAAAGAAAACATTTACTGAGAGTTCAAGATAAATTAGATTTAACAATCTGTCCAAAGCCTATTTCAACTCATGGAACCATCCAGCTCTGGGACAGACAGTGAAGCCCTTTCTACTCCTTTACCATGCAAAGGCTACTTCGAACATTTTGGAAGGCAGGCTCCAATAATTTGAATGGCTTAGAGATTTATTTTTTTGCCTGTCTCTGACTCTTCCTGCAAATTCTTTAAAAATAATTTGATTATGTCATTTTCCTGCAGGGAATTCCCAGACTGAAATAATGGGACTTGTTCAAAGCCTGCAGCCCTGCCCAGGTTTCTTGCTCTGCCATCAGATGTCTGTGCTGCCATGCCAGGATTGCTGGGCTGGACTCAGGTGAGATAATAAGAGACAGCCAAGGGGGAGCAGAGAACACCCCAGAACAACTGTTGCTGTTCATGTCCAACATCCTCCAAAAAGTAAATATATTCATCTCCCCCAATTTCTAAGGGAGGGAGCAAGGCAAGTTCTCTTTCTCTGCCTCATCCCAGTCTCTTAATTGAACAAGGCAGATTGTCTCATTCATCTTTTTACACAACAGGAGTCTAACTTGGAATAGGGTGCTATTGGACAAAAGGCAGTTGTCAATTATATGATCAACAACAGAAAATGTGACTTACCTAATTCACGACAAAGAGAAGTGAAGTAAAAGAAATGAGTGGTTGGTGGCCCCATGTAGCACTGGCCTCTTAATACTCAGGAGATGCTTATTAAAAGAAGCTGCTAAAATAAACCTTTTAAAAGAAGACAAATTGGATGTGTGCTATTCAGCTGGGGGATGCTGATGGGACACAGAATATGTTTAATTTTATAAACTTAGCACCTCTTGCACATTTTGTGAAGGAAATTCGAATAGTCTTACTAATAGTTTGCCAAGACTTCTTTTTCCTTTCATTCAAAAAGGAAAAGGACATTATTCCAGGAGGGCATATAAAGTAAGACACAGAACACAGAACTCGTAGAAATAATTAGTGATCCAGTGGGAAAAAAAATCCCTAAACTTCGAAATGCATTTACATATTTAACAATAATGGAAGCATTTTTACAAAAATGGGTGTTTACATAGTAAGTACAGTTTTAATATTCTGAGAAGAGTGATGCACACAAAAGACTCAAACATGTCGGTAAGATCAAACATATTTGAAAAATAGGGGAAAGTTTCAAACTGGTAGATTTTAATCAGTATTAGAGAGAGGAACATAACCCTCAGAAGGTTCTGATTTGTTGAATTCCCTTTTCTTCTTTTCCCTCTTCCACCTAGTATTTCGTACAAGCCTTTGATTTTTCATGGATGCAGTGGTATTGTCTGTGAATAAATTAATGCAGATAAATGGTTCTGAGTATCAGCAAAAAGTCTGAGCTACACTAGCTCATGATGGATGCACAGAGACCTCTGGTATATTCACACAGCATTTCTAGGGGTTCTCAGGAATTCTGGTTCTCAGTGTCCAAAGGCAGAGCCGGAGATCTGGCAGTGTGCAGCCAGCCCACCTTAGGGGATTATACGACACTACTGCCCGTGACAACAGGGAAAGGGACTCGATTACAGAGGGTATCTTGTGCTTTCAATTACATTCTTGTATTCTCTTGCTTTTGTAGAATCACAGTCTCTCTTAAACACAAAAGTTGAGCACAGAACCCCAGTGTTGGTCTTAATCTAGTCTTACTGCTGAATAAATACATGGTTCTCTCAGTTTCATGCAAATCCTTACATTCCATTTCCTGAAAATTAAATATATTTGCTTAGAAGCTGCTAATGCAAATGTGGTTTATGCAGCAAAATTTTATGAAAACAGTTAATTTGCTTTGGTGTATTTATTTGTTTGTCTGTATTACCACGAGGAAAGAAAACTGACCCAATTTGTTTACAGCATATCTAGAGGACCTAGGTGCTACATCAGTCACTGGCTCTATGAGAAGTAATAAGGCCCCAGAAAAAGCTGAAGCTAACTGAACTTTTTTTCCTTTTGGGCTGACTATGTTAACACACTTACTGAAGGAGGGGACAGCAATGACCCAGTCACTACTTATCAGGACAAAATTAGTAATAATATATAATCCCAGTGGTTTAAAAGTAAGGAGCTCCAGTTCCAACAAAAGTCCTAGTAATGCCTTGAGTCTGAGTGAAATCTGCATCTGTAACCCTCCAAAACAGCTTAGTATTTAAAAAAAATCCAAAAACAATCCAGAAACCTGAACCAGGACCAACTTTTACTGTTCAATCTTCAAAGATTAATGTTTAGATACTCAAGACCTCTATACAGTTCTGAAGAATTGATGAAGAGGAAAAGTGTTGAGAAAGGTTAAAACCCCAGTATATTGTAGGGCTGCCCTCCTCCCCCCAAGTTCTAATGATGCAGAAGCTGCATAATAATCTCCCTGTGAACCATAAACATAATAAAAGCTGAGGCCATTTCTAACATAATCTCTATCAGCAAGATGCCAGCGCTTTTCCAGATTTCCTAACGGGTCCCTGCTAATTCCATGCCAAAACTAGCAGTGGATTTCTTCCTTTTAATCTCCCCTAATGCCTTATTCGATTATTGTCACTGCTCTCCGACCGCGCACCGTCCCTTCAAACCCTAATTCCCGCCCTGGACCAGTCAGAGGAGGCTGCCCGGCGGTGGCGGATCCACGGGAAACGCACGGACACCCCGCACTCCCCGCCCCGGGCAGAGGCGGCCCAGGCCCCGGGACTGTGCCACAGCCTGCCCGGACCCGGAGGGACGATGAGCTCCGACCGCCGCTCCAGCTGACGGGTCTGGGGGCACCGGGGCGTCCCCGCACACCCCACCCTGCGGCATGGCTCTGCTCATCGCCTGGGCTTGCGTCGCCGTGAGGTGAGTGACACAGGCCCCCGACGGCTCCCTCCAGCCCCGAGGAGCGGGAGGGGGGCCGAGCCCCCTGCCCTGCCCTGCCCCGGGACCGGGACCCCGACAGGCGAGAGGGTGATGCGGGACTGGCCTCTCCCCGCAGCGTGGGGAAGGCGCTGGGGGACCAGGGCGACGGGGCGGACCTCTACTCGGAAAACATCACCCGGATCCTCGACAAGCTGTTGGACGGCTACGACAACAGGCTCCGGCCGGGATTTGGAGGTAGCGGGGCCCCTCCGGGGGCGGCTGCGGGGAAGGGCGGGCGGGAGGGCTCGGAGACGGGGGAGCGCGGCCCGTCCGGACCCGCGGGAGGGGCGCGCTGGAACCCATAAAGCGGGCGGCGAAGTGCCCGTCCCCCCAGCCCCGGCTCTCGCGGGGTGGCTCCGGTGCTGCCCTCGCACCAAGGGGATTCCGCCGGTCCCGGCCCCGCTCCGTGTCTCAGCCCCGCTCCGTGTCCCGCAGGCGCCGTGACCGAAGTGAAAACCGACATCTACGTGACCAGCTTCGGGCCCGTGTCCGACGTGGAGATGGTAAGGGCCCCCTTACCGCCCCTGCTCTCTTTTCTGGGGATTCGTTAGGGTGGCATCTGAGTTGACCGTCATTAAAGCAGATTACGAGGCTTAATCTGCTTGACAATCTCTAGGGCCCAGCAGAGCAGTTTGGCTGGAGCTGCATCCAGCTATTTCCCCGCAGCGACAGCCTAGGCTGGGCACGGGGGACACAGCCTCAGGTGAGGGCACGGGCCGGGGCTCAAAGATGCCTCGTTAACCCCGTTAAGAAGAGTGTGAGCACCTGTGGCTGATACAATTTTGCCGGAATGCTGCCTCGAAGGAGACAACCTTACAAGCACGGGGATGGTGTCACTTCGGAGACAGCTGCCCCTTGCCATGCTGAGCACCCCCAAATTCAGGGATCTGCAGACTTGGGTGAACTCTGTCATTCCAGCAGCAGCCCTGGAAAGTGTCCTGGGAGTGAGGATGGCATTGCTGTTCTCATTCTGGTCTTGGATTGCTATTTTGCCCTTGTATACTCCCTCCAACAGCTGCTCACCTAAGCCTGCTGTCCAGTTTGCAGGCAAGGAGCTGTGGGCTCCTTGTAGTACAATCAAAAGTCTTCCCATCAGTCAATCCAAGAGAAGGCGCAACCTTGCATTCTTACAAAACTTGCCCCCAGAGAAGGTTCAGCTCCATTTCCTAAGCAACTTCTGCAGAGAGCTCCTTTCTGAAGGCTTGTGAAAATATTACTAAGAATTCTTGAAAAAAAATAACAGAGATTAATATTAACTTGACACCATAATCCTACTATGAAGTGACTCTGTCAGATCAGTCTTTTCTTTGTGAATATCCAAAGGAAGCTGCAGAAGAGTCACTCAGCGTGTCTTTTTGTTTCTGGCAATTAAACATTGATAGTCTGATTTTGCACTTTGAAAGGATACTAAATTAGACATTTGTATTTCCTTAGACCTCAGTCACTGTGAATTAAATCATTATCTCTGAGAGGACAAAATGAGGTTTTTTTCCTTACTCTTATCAAATTACCCACTCACGGATTCACTTCTACCTATTCTTCAAATAGTAAGAAAATAGGATATGTTTTCGTGGACAACTTTTTTTTAGTAACTACTTAATGGTAATAGGATTGAGTGTTTAAGCAGTAAATGAAGTGCCACTGACATGTGTGTTAGGTTGTATCATGGAGTTACTGTTCATGCAGGCACTCAGGACTGCTGACCCCCACACAGGAGTCAACCACCTCTTTATTCTCCACAGGAATACACAATGGATGTCTTCTTTCGTCAGACATGGACTGATGAGAGGTTGAAGTTTAGTGGGCCAACTGAAATTTTGAGATTGAACAATTTAATGGTCAGTAAAATTTGGACACCAGACACGTTTTTTAGAAATGGAAAAAAATCAATTGCTCATAATATGACAACACCTAACAAACTTTTTAGAATTATGCAGAATGGAACTATTCTTTACACAATGAGGTGAGAGCCTATTTTTCTGATTTTGGTTGACCTTTATTTTTGATTCTATTAGCAGTGTTCCTGCATACCATTTTTTTTCATTGTCATCTACTCTAATGTATTCTAGACTAACCATTAATGCTGATTGTCCGATGCGGTTGGTGAACTTCCCTATGGATGGACATGCTTGTCCACTGAAGTTCGGAAGCTGTAAGTTTGTCTGCGTCTCTCAGTTCATTATAGTAACACACTTAGTCTACATGTATGTAAGAAGATCAGAAGTAAGATCCTAAGACATTACTTAATGACATACCTGAAATTTTTTATTATATTTTTATACTAGAATTTTACTTTTTCCTCTGAGACTCAGACCATTCATAAGGACATGGACATATTCACTGAAGGGTGACTGTTAAAGCATATTTTATTGTTCTTACACATCTAGTAGTCAAAGTTGGTCCTTCAACAAGGAACTATATTACTTATAGTTTTGAAAATATGTAGTAGATCTGTGGTAATTAATTCTGAAAATATTTAGCTGAGCTGTGGTACTCAGTGCATGTGTTTTACAGCAAATTAAGAAATAAACCTAGTGCATATCAAGTCCCACCTCAGCCATTCTCTTATTGTTGAGGTTTTTTTCATTTTGTCATTAATAAGGGTGGAAACTTGTTGGAGCAGCATCCATGTTTTTATGGGCATTTGGGCCACAAAAGGGATTATTCTACTTATTTTTTCAATTGCTTAGAAAATATATAATTAGTAATGGTAATATTTCCCTCTGTAACTCAGATGCTTATCCAAAAAGTGAAATAATTTATACTTGGAAAAAAGGACCCCTGCATTCTGTAGAAGTACCACAGGAGTCTTCCAGTCTTCTCCAGTATGACCTCATAGGACAAACTGTATCTAGTGAAACAATTAAATCTAACACAGGTAAGATGGAGCCATGTGGGAACTACTGATATTACAAGACACATCTTGAAAATAAATTACAGGGTTTTTCTCATATTGAACTAAATTATTTTAATTATCTTTTGCTATTCTGAAAACTTAAGTCCTTGGATAAGCTAACCACTGTCTCTTAAAAGATAGCTTTCCAATACAGCCTCTTTAAACAGAGAGCTTTTCATGAGATTTGTGAGAACTCCACCTGCCTCCCTGCCCCAGTGAAAAAACACATAAAATGAATATTATTCTCCTCTGTTTCCATAAGGTCACTTTACCTTTTTTTAAGCAGCTTATTTTTATTATCCACTAGGAGGCCTGTAAGTGATTTCCTCTGAACATATGACGTTGGGTTTAAGCCAATAATGTTTACTCATATGTTGCCAAAATAATGCTGACATACTTGTCTCTTAACAGGTGAATATGTAATCATGACAGTTTATTTCCACTTGCAAAGGAAGATGGGCTACTTCATGATACAGATTTACACTCCCTGCATTATGACAGTCATTCTTTCTCAGGTGTCTTTCTGGATTAACAAGGAGTCTGTTCCAGCCAGAACAGTTTTTGGTATGCTCCATTAAGGTCTTTGAACAGCTCAGCATCATATGTACCATTCATTCATTTCTTTCATTGCTTGTTTGTTTTAGGCGAATATTCCCTTCAGCTGCTCTATTTCCATCTTCAAAGGAAAATAGGGTACTATCTCATTCAGACATACATTCCATGCATCATGACTGTAGTCCTGTCTCAAGTTGTGTTTTGGATCAACAAAGAATCTGTTCCAGCAAGAACTGTGGCTGGTATTTGTCTTTTGTTCTTTTATCATTCATTTTATTCACTGTGTTGAATCCTTTGTGTCAAGCAGATACTGTAATCCAGTAAGGATTATGAAACGCAGCTGGTAGGTTTCAGTGAACAAAAGTAAATACTAAAATTAAACCAAATAATATTCAATCTGTCCATGAGGGGCAAAATTCTTTAGTCAGAACGCTTGATTAGCCAGTCTTGTTTGTGATGCTTTTCAGTATATTTTTTTAGGCAAGAAGGGACAATTTCAGAGTAAATGTCAACCTCTCCATTTTTTAAAGAGGAATTTTTTTTCTATGAATCTATCATTTTGTGAAAACAGTATGAGCTAAAACTTTAAAAGAAAAAATGAAACCATAAGGAATGGAATTATTCTCCTTTGGCATAAGGTACCTCACCTACCAGTCATTCTGCAGTGCTCTCTGCCCTTGGCTACACAGGTATCTGAACAACGAGGAGGGCTTTTGACGGATACAGTTCAGTGACATGAGTAACGGGTGTTGTAACGTGTCCATCGTGCATGGCGGGGCTCTTGATTCTTTCCAGTGGTTTGAATTAAAGCTGTGAGTCTCCTTAATTTTTAGTGTGGGCTCTGCTATTAAATTTGACAGCCTCCCCCCCTTCAATACTGAGCTGCTCTGAAACTACATCCATTGGTAAGGGGCAGACTTTCACTCACAGCTGTTGTTTCTATAAAAACAATAATGAAAATACTAAGCAAAAATAATAAAACTTGTCAAAAACTTCATGAATCCACTACCCATATTTTGCAACCCTATTTTCTATTAACCCGCTATTTCTACGCAAAAAGTCTCTTTGTGAGACGTGTCTTCAGTAACAAAAGCATCAATAAGTTCTCTAAGCAAAATGATGCAGGTATCATAATTCAAAATGAGCTTATAATTGTACTTAGCAGGTTACAGGATTTGTATCATTTAATTTCAGTCAGTTGGTATTTCTTAGGTGCATGGAACGATGTTCATAAAAGCATTGTAAACTTTTTCGAAGGCTAAGTGAACACAATTTCTTCAGGTGCCTCTGAAAAAAGATCAGCACTTTTGTTCTTGAAATTCCATTGGGCAATGGATGCAGTTTGGCATCATTAGGCACTTACAAGTATTATTTTCTACCAATTGGGGGATTTTTTTAAGTGCTTACAATAATAAAATATCAGGCAATAGATTTTCAAGGATGTTTATGATTGGCTTTGTATTGCATCTCTGGACTCTGCAGTTGCATTCTCTACCTTTTGAGTAAAATATACTTGCCACGTGGCGGGCAGTGGAAGTCAACTCTATATGCTTGAACTAATGCACAAATAAGTCTGTAGCTGATTTGGTAATTATTACATAAAGATTCCAAACCCTGGAATAACAGGTTTTACATTTCATACTGAAGAGTAAATAAGGAAATATGGACTTACAAAATATTTTATGAAAATAGTAAAATAGATACTTTCTCAGTATCGTGGAAAATAGTTGGCATTTTAAAAGAATATTTGATCCTTATTCCATTTGTGGTTCTCCCAGGCACAGTCTGAATTTATAGTCCTTACTCATTCAAAATCCCATGGATTCTGAATAAATTCATCTAAGGAAAAGAGGGCAAATTCCTTTTAAGAAAAAAGACTTTCAGTCTTTTTCAGGAAAAAAGGAAAAGTTAACAATGGAGAAGGTTTAAAATGCATCAAATTGCAAATACTTGAATTGCAAATTTTCATTTTTACTCATTAAGTTCCAAAACTAAGTTTGAGAGAAATTACTAGTAGAATAACAGTGATGTGCTCAAACCAGTTTCTCAGAACAAAATAATTTAGCGACTCTATTTACCTCTAAAATGGACTGCAGTTATCAGATTTCAGTGTTTGCATTATGTAACAGATTCTTCAAAACTTACCAGGAAGTGTTCAAAGTGTGAAGACAAGGGTAAACAATCATCAGTTGCAGAGTTTACCAACTGTAATTTGGTATTCAGTTTGACAAAGTAGTTTTGCACAGTGCAGAGCCTGTCATCAATATTCCGTCCACATTGAGAGAATTCTTATCTAGATCTGTAATAGAATTGGAGACCTATTCCTAAGTTAAATTCCTGCAGCAGCAAGTTTTTATTCAGACATAGCGTATATCAATTTTATTACTAACTAGGACATGAACAGATTCTAATCTAATCACACATCATACTGAAAAGTTCACTCTGGACTTCTGAAATTGAAATACAGCTCAGCACATTTGTATTGATATTATAGAATGAGTCTGGCAGATTTGGGAGAAGTAGAGATCCTACTTATTTTTATACTATCTCCTCTTTGTGTTTCATTAAAACATGTTAAGTAATGACACTGGGACATAGCTCTGGACACAGCTGGCAAGCTGCTTCATGTGAAAGAGTTGCAGAAAAACTCTGAAAGTAGTAAGTCTAAATGCTGCAATATGCTATGACACTGCATCCTTTCCACTAAGCATCATCCATAGCATATTGATTCATCATCACAACATGACATTATAACATCTTTTACTTTCCCACCTCCCCTTTCCCAACTGCAGAAAAGAGCAGAACAGGATATTCTCCACCTTCCAGTCTTTAAATACCCACCATTTTCACATTCTAGCAGGCATAATTAAAAGTAAATATGAGTCACGGATGCTTGTGTGTTAATGAGTTTGTTCTAGCATTTTTGCCTGTATCAGGTAGCAGTGGGAAGTAAGTATATTTCCTACATTATTAATGCTGTACACTCCAAAGCAGAAAGAATAAATTCATGAATTCCTGTGAAGAACACTGTGGGGCCCACGAGCTTCATGACCAGATTTGTTGTGTGAAAATAGATTAGCAGCTCTAGAGAAGTAGCTTTTCTGTCCTTCCATATCTGTAACTACGGGGATTTCAAATCATGATACTGTTAGTGAATCTTAAAAGACATATCCAGTGATTAAAGACAACAGCTCAGGGGACCAAACTGCTATTACTTGAAATATTTGTATGAGAGGCTCCAACTGTTTTCAATTCAGAATTTGATTGATTCAGTGAGGGTTCTGTAAGCCACGATCTGTCTTGTACAGCAACAAGAGAAAGAGAGGATCACTGCTTGGGAATGACAGTATGTGAATCTGGATTTCTACAAAACATTCCACTTACTAACTCCTCAAGGACAGTATCCTCCATATTTTGAGCCTGAATTTTGTTATAGCTATGTTTATCACAATTCTAAGAAGCTGCACGGTGTAGAATGTCATAACTTCCAGTCTGCTTGATGTATTAAGGAAGTTTGTTCAGAGCTTTCAGATGCTGAAGCCAGTATGGATGAGTTATTCAAGAATACAAAATACTTGGCAGTCTTGTTAGTTTGTTAGTACATAGGATGACAGCTAAAACAAAAACGGTGGTGTGGGGGGTTTTTTTGCGTATATATGAATTTAAGAGTAGCAAGGCTGAAGCAAAGTTCTAATGCCCCCATTTTCTTTCTCTTCTTGTCAAGGAATCACTACAGTTCTAACAATGACCACTCTCAGCATCAGTGCACGTCATTCTTTGCCCAAGGTGTCCTATGCCACCGCCATGGATTGGTTCATCGCTGTGTGTTTTGCCTTTGTTTTCTCTGCACTTATTGAGTTTGCAGCTGTCAACTACTTTACCAACCTTCAGACTCAGAGAGCAATGAGGAAGGCAGCCAGGGCAGCAGCACTGGCAGCAGCACTATCAGCAGCAACTGTACCGGCAGAGGACGAGATTGTCTCGGTAATTGCTTGCTTTTCTGATAATAAGCATCATATAGGAAGAGGCAGCTGAAGTAGAGAATGCAAAACAATATTAAAGTGATCTTAACCTGAAACAGATTATGTAACCAGATCATGTCTGTTTATCACAGACATTGTTCTTATTCAAGAAAATGAAAAGTCTTAAGTTATTCATACTGTTTATTTAAATCTGAGATATGATTTCCTAGAGATGTTTATTTGGTAAGATACTTAAGGAAAGTCACTAGATTGCTATCCATAATGCTCCTCTTGAGCAATGCTGTAGGCAGTGTTTGTGGTTCTCAGAAAGTCTGCAGAATTTGTAGGACAGTGTACAATGGAAGGAACATGTGCCTTGGCCAGATGATTATGGGATCACTGTCATACACGGCACATACCATAAGTGGGTCATCTGGAAGATGGGTAATTAGCTTTTACATAAACTTGGCATCTGTTACTTCTATAAAAATCTGTGTTGGTGGAAGCTCGGGGAAAAAAGCATAAATTAAGGATAGATTTTAGAACATGCGAAAGACAGGAAGTCTTTCTAGTATCAAAAAAAGGATGTCAGAATTGCTTGTAAATATTATTCCTTACATCTCGGGCTAAGTAATGAATGCTGCCTCTCAACATATGTCAATATATTTATCACCATAGCCCTCCTGTTTCAAAATCAGTTTTATTACCACAGCGATTTGTATTTTTAGAGGAATAACAGAATTTGAATGACCTTTTGCAAAACCTCTGAGTCCGTAACGAATAAGGAAATCAATCTAAGAGGTGCCCGTATCAGGACAACACCTTACTCACCATTTAGTAATCTTTCCACACTTTCTTATAAATATCAGTTAAAGTTATAACATTTAGGTACATTCAGACCATTAAACTCATAATTTATAAGTTTCATATAATAAGAAAACCAAAGCTTCACAGCATCTTGCTGCTGGTGCTCATCAGAACAAATGCTCTTCACTTCAACGGGGAAGCATTATGCTTGTGAGCCATGTTGTATTTTGCTTATAATGGTATTAATACTGAAAAGAAATTAAGACATTATAAGCTATAAGAAAGAAATTAATTTAATTTCATTAAATATATAAATGCAAAAAGGAAAAAAGAAAATCTTTATATCTACACTCAGGAAAGAATGATGTCAAAAGCTCAAATTCTGCTCTCCTGTACTAATGAAAGTAGGAGCAGCTCTGGTGCAGTGGCTGACCTGTGATGGTTTGTAGGAGGGACAGTGGTCTGGCTGAGATCATCTAAGTGCTCACAGCCCAGCAGGCCTGGTCTGGCTCCAGGAAAGCCTTTCTATTTACCTCAGTTAACTGAGACAGAATTTGGCTTGCTCTCCTCGTCAGCTGCAGGCAATCCCTGTGTGAAACACAAAACTAGGGGTGTTCCACTGCAAAACTCGATGGCAACAAGCTGGGGAGTCATCTGGACCCTGACACAAACCTGTGTTTATTCATACGGTGGCCAAGCTCATTTTAGCAGGTCAAACCCGAACGTGTTATATGTACATAGGTATAAAAACCATGATGACATTGAGCTTTTTAATTCATTTAAAATATAAATTTTCTATATCAATCTTATTGTTTCATCATTGTGGCTTTCTTTATGCAGGAAGATCCCAATACTGTAAGTTGCAGGGGAAGAAAACTGGTGACACTTTCTGGAGTGCACCATTTGGAGTAATGCTTTGTGAGGTGGTCAGGGAATACACCCCATGGATCAAAAGACATCCTTGCCATATGAGAGACTACATTTAAAAGACAAAAGATTACCACCCTCTAACAGCTTGATTCCCAGTTATTTCCTGAAAGACCTCTTGTTTTAACAGAAAGCAGCACAGAGCAGGGAAATCCCTTGGGGAGAGCTTCCTTCTCACAGCCTTGTCCCCGTGCTTCAAAATAACATGGTTTGGGCAGAAAAGGATTCTCATTTTCTTTAAGAACCCTGGCCAACTGCAGAGCAGCCGTATGTCACTGGTATAGAGGATTTAGAATTCCTTAATTACATCAGAATATATTGAGTATGTTTAATGAGCATCCGAGTATAACTGAAGGGAGAGCGCTTCTATTTGGATTATCAAGCACCCTTTATGAGATCATCCTAGAAACAGCTACATGCATTAAAGTCTTGGCTGAGAACATGGCATTTTCCATCAAATTAGGGAGACCTTCCTGCTCCTTTGCAATTATCAGATCATCAGGTTGACTGTTAAAAACAAACAGCAACTTTCAATTATATTGACTTTTTGTCATCCCAACAAAAAAAGTAGATGCTGATGATTTTGTTCTGCCTGAGATAAATATTTGTCTGATTGACAAAGCCAGTGCAGGGCACTAAGGAAGATTTAGAAGTAGCTGATATCACACACCAAAATAGGAAAAAAAAAGATTAACTTGATTTCAACATTTTTTTTTTTTGTTCAACACTGAAGTCTAATCCCAGTACTTTTTAAAACTCAAACAAACCTCTCTAGTGCTGTTTGTGTAATTCTGTCTCATTTAGACACTTGAAGTAGTTTCTCTGTGCTGTAGAAATTTTCTAAAGTAAAGGTAGAGACAGGGATTGTTTTGGACAGATACTGATAGATTTAAGAGCCAAATGTGACTCTGAACATTTAAATCTGTTTAACAGAAAAATAAATTTTGACAGTAGAGAGGCACTGTGCCAGTTATATGATTTTTCCGGTATGCTACAAATGAACATTAGGAAGAGACTCTACCACAGCCCATCCCACTGAAAAGAGGGTGACAATTCATCTAGTCTCTGCTGTTCTTCATGCTCACCTGCTTTACGTGACAGCAATTTCAATCCAATGGGCATGTGATATTTTTCAAAGTTATGTTTTCTGCCTGGACTTTGCATGGAACCCCCCTAGGTTTTCCATGCAAAGTAAAATACCTCTGAAATAATAAGGTAACAGCCTCTCCCCCTAGTCACCTTTACATGGTGGTTAGGCTAGACTTTGAGAAAGGTGAATTTCAGGCCCTGAAGGTTAAGAAAGAATTTGAACGGTTTTCCCATGCTCCAAGTGAGTTATTAAACCTAAGTAATTTAACCCTTTTACTAGGGTAAAATATGATGAAAACCAATCTGCATGTTATTCCTCACAATATTTCTAGCAAAGAGGACTTAAATTTCCTAAAGAGATGTCTAAAGCTAGGTCTGTTAATGACTTCTAAGCTATGGTAAGCTTTTAATTATGCAGGGCACTGTTTATAGATGTTTGCAATACACATCTTTTGAATCAGATCCCACAGATGGGATATGCAAAGAAATGTCTAAATTATGGGTTATAATGATTGTCTGTCACGAGATGGATACTGAAACTGCACAGGACTGTAAAGATGTTACATAATGTGATGGACTTACCTGCTGCAAGATGCTGCATATGGATTGCTCAATAGCTAAGCAGTTTTTACAGATCCCACTATTGGATGTAGGGGCTAATCCATGTTATCTCTCTCTTTGGGATCTGAGTCATTAGCGTGTGCTGTTCTGTGTGTAATACGAATGTTTGAAATTGCTCAAACTGTATCTACTAATGAGCAGAGACAAAGAATGTTATGTATTTAATTTAGCATTCTGCATTTTACAAGCATTGAGTTTTGGTTCTAGGTTGGGTTTTTTGTGTAGGTGTTTTGTGACATCAGCAAAGTTCAATATCTTTAATCCAATAAATTATAAAGAAAGGAAAAGTAACACATTATTTTTATCTAAACGTTTAGAGTATACTTTACTGCATTGTTGCCAGGAAAAAGATGTGAGTGAGTAAAAGAGAGACAAGTAAGGACACAGAGATACTCATTTGTTCAAAGTTAGCCAGTATCTGAGTTGCATTTTTAAGATACTGTTAGATCATAAACTAAACCAATAGTGAGAATATGTATTTGCAGTACAAAGCAACAGAGAAGAGTCGAGAATTCTACAAATATGAATTACAAAAATCTCTTGAGGGAAAGAAACATAAGAACAAAGTGCATTCATAAATCACAGTTACCATCTACATCAAAATCAGAGAAAGCAGACAAAGAATTCTTTTTACTCCTCGGTTATATATGCTGTATTTTTTGAAATCTGGAAGCCAAGAAATTTGGTGAAAGCCTCCTGACATATTCTGAGCATAAGCAAATTCTAGTGATATTGAGGAGAGTTGTGAGAGAGCAGCATCTTTATGGACAAGATGAATGCTTCATGGGCTTTCCAGGGGGTGAGATTGCTTGGCTGCAAAAGCTTAATAGAAGGCAGACTCTACCTTACAGGCCATGTACATTCCAGTCCTTGTCTAGTCCAGTGTTCTGGTATCTCACATTAAACAAGGAACTGGCAATCTGTTCTGTGTCACTGGGTAGGCAGAGATAGTGGCAAGTGTAATTGCCTGATGGGACTAACATTCCACATGAGTGCAAAAGCACTCCTCTGCATCAGGGTTCAGTAACTTCATAAAATCCATTATTTCATTATGACACAGTGTGCCACTCCTCAGGCTCCCTGTAAAACACTCCTTACTTTTGGAGTGATTGGCTCTGGGAACTGTGCAAAATAAGCTGTTCATTGCCATTTTCTCTGTGTTCTGTAATGTTTCATGGTGTTATTGTCAGAAATCTTTGTCAAAACGAGAAGTTAAATCTAAGTATAGTAGACAAATTACTGTAGCTGGTGTTCAGAACTTAACTGCAGTGAATTCCAATGAAATATATGAGTTGTGGTTCTGGGGCAGCAAGTCTGGTCTATAATCAGCTACCATACTGAGAAACATCTTCATTACATAGGGGAGAAAAATTTGGACTTAGAATTCCGTATCCTGCATAGTGGTACACAAGAAAATACACTTGAGCCTGAGTTGCTATATGGGGACACGAGTGTTAAAGACAGTGTAAAGAACTACTTAGGGTTTTCTTGAGATAGAATCACATTCAGATAATCCTTCTTTTATAGCAATCCTCCTTCTATAAGAAAGAGATTTCATAAATATAAATATAATACCAACCAGGATTACACTTTTCCAAGTGCCTATTCAAATGATCACAAAGATTTTACTACCTCCACATTCTAAATATGCTCAGTACTGAACATCATCCACAGACCATATGCTACATCTGTTCTACTTACTATTAACTCCATCACTGCAGCACAACAATTACTGATTGATGCTTGAATGATCCAGAGCAGAATTTGACCCACCTTATACCACAATATTGTAGGGCTAAAAGGGCTAAAATTCATCTTAACACTTACATTTTTTGGAGCCACTTGTTCTCCACAAAGGTCAAGTTATTCCACAGTAAAGCGAAACCCTAGATACCTTACAACTTGTACAGTTCAGTTCAAAGCAGGGCATACAGGCAAACAGAACAGCAACTTGAATGGAAGCAGCAGGGCAGACTCAGTCAGTCTGTTTATAGAGAGGGATTATTATTACGATTAGCGCAAGTAGACATGGATAACCCTCTTTCTGTTTCTGCGACACATCTGGAGATCATCCCCCATTTAAATCTGTCTGTTTCTTGCTGTGTTACTGGAAAACACAAAACCAAACATCTGTGTTCCAGATAGGCATAGACCCAGAACAGGAATGCTGTTTAATACCCATTCAAAACATGACAACAACCATATGATGTATAGAGGGCAAGTTGGAAGTAGTGATGGGTTGTAGGGGAAAAAGAAGGGCAACAGTTAAGAGAGAGAGATATACTGGAAAAGTACCTTTTTTTTCCAATAAAATGTTGTTTCTTTTTATTTAGACTAAAATCAGCTGTGAAGAATCCATCTTTCCCTAATTTTAGTTGGATACCAGTCCATTCATCCAGGAGCACAACTCATATTGTAGCAACATCCCTTGTTCTGATTCTCTGACAGTAACACCGACTGGTGAAAGGATAATTCCTGTTATAACTATATTTTAAGTCATCCAGGGGACACTAGGTGTGTTAGGCTAGTCTGTTATCTAGAAATTGTGGCCCAAGTACAAGGCAATGTATTTCAGAAAATGCTGCTTTCCCCTTTAATGACCCAGTCATTTATCTGATTGCCCCAAATCTGTTCCCATGCTTGGAAATCCTGCAAGATAAATCCCAGAAATGCTGACAGCAGACCATGTTTAAGTGAATGGTTGTTGTTTAATCACTCCCAAAGAATGCCTTTGGACATTGCATATCTAACTGCACTTTTCTACCTCAGAACCGTTCAAATGTTTCCCTTCCCTTTGACTATAGAGGTCTATGCTGTTATATTGCCAGTTATTTACATTGTCTAAGACTTCCCTCACCTGCTTCAGTCATTTTGCCATCAACTTCTGCTGACCAGAAAAGCTACTTACTTATCTAACCCAAGAATATCTGTGTATGTTGTGCGATTTTTCACCAATAATCTGGGAAATGATTTTTTCAGTTCTTTATTGACAAAGATTTAGGCTCAAGCTCAACTAAAATGTTGTATGTTAGCATTGCTTTTTAGAGTCTGAGCTATTTCTATCCCTCTGTATTAGCAGAACACCACAGTACCTCACTGAAACAAAACCAACTCAATACTCCTGCCATTCTTCTGTATTTTCTCAACCATCAGGTGAAGCTTTTGGCTGCTTCCACAGATCCACTGATGGCAGTCCTGGGATATGGCAGTAGCAACAAGGTTTTTTTAAATTTTTCTTCTATTTGACACTTCTGTGAAAGTGTGCAATTGATATCCATTAAGGCAGGCTTGGAGCCTGTGGTAGATCCTGTTCCTAAGCCATTTCTCCAATGAAGAAATCTATTACTTCTACTCTTGTAAAAGTAAAATAATGGCAACTTGGCCACAAATAAAACAGATGTACAGAACAAATATGCTTGTGAGCCCAGTAAGTAAGAGGTAAGCTCTAAACGTTTCTGAGTTCTGGCTGAATTTTCATAGGAGTTTTCTTACAGCTTTCTAAGAATAATTGGACCTGGCTATGAATATGGCAAAAAGTATGGGAGTCATTTGGTTTCATTTTACCATAAATGAAAATAAAAATCACCCCATTACAGTTAAGTACATTTGTCTTCAGTCAAATGCATGGAAACGCTGTGGGAATCATGAGATATATTTGAAAAGGAAATTTCGTCCTACAAAAAACCCACGACAATTTAACATTCATATCTTCAGCACCTGTAAAATTACTCCATTGCCTTTTGTGCAGCAATGATAAAATCAGAAAGTTGAGTAAAAAGGTGGAAAGAAGCCTATTGATCACAAACCCTAAGACTCTGTATTCAAAAGTCACCCTTTTTTTCCTCTCCCCTCTTTCTTCTTTTCTTCCACAGCATTCTGACTCCAACTCTAACCTGAAGAAGCGAGTAAACTCTGTAACATCTCAGACAGATCAGTCTCCTGAACCCAGCATGATATCAAATAGTGCATCCCAGTGTCAACCAGTGTCTGTTCCTCCACCAGCCCCACCACAATCACCAGCTATTGGAGGCGCAAGTAAAATAGACCAGTATTCCAGGATCCTCTTTCCAGTGGCATTTGCAGGATTCAACCTGGTGTACTGGGTTGTTTATCTTTCAAAAGACACTATGGAAGTGAGTAGTAAATTTTCTGAATACTTGTTTCTAATATATGTTTACTTGGCCGACATTATTTCAACTGTTCATTTACTCTTGCAACTCCAGGTAATCAGTCCTTTCTGAGGAATCATAGAATGAAAAAGCAGCTGTGGTGTCCAGTGCACTGGACTCGGCTGTGGCCCACAGTACAGTGCAGAGGGGCTGGTTGAGGAGGGGAAGTGCAAACCCTCATCTCTCAGCCGTGTTGCACTGAGCAGAACATGCTGTGTAAGACAATGTGTGATGTCATTCTCGGCAAACAAATTAATCTTAAATCTTCTAGTTCTTTACCTACATGCAGTAAGGAATGGCAGAACTACCTTTTGAAGCAATGCAGTGAAGGAGATAAGAACTTTAATATCCTAAGGGTTTCTCAGTGAGGTAGTACAGTAAGTCTCCCCAAAAAAGTTTCTTATTCATAGTATGAAGGATTAATAACTGCAGTATAAAGTTTGTGAGTCAAGAATCCCTGGTTTTATACATTTTAAAGTTAATTTTCACTATTTTTTTCATATAACTGCACTGTTTTATGCAGATAAGTGTTAAATTCTTTGCTTAAGTTTGTTTGAATCAGACAGAGAGAGATAACCATGAGGTCCAGAGGAGATGTGTGCCCTGCAAATTGGGCATGTCTAGCATAATCAGTCAGTGATTAGTCATTAAGTCTTTAATGCTTTAAATCTCTAATTTTTCCCTTTTTGCCTAAACACAGTTAACGGTTTCCCATTTCCTTGGTAAAAAATACATTCATTTGCCTTGTTGCCATAGAGTTTTTGGATCTCCCTGTACATTGCAGTCAATATGATTGGTACATTTTGCTTTATTTAGGACAGCTAGAGATATAATGAGGGTATTTAGATAGCACCGAATGCACAAAGTCCCTACATCAATAAAAACGGAGGCTGGAGATATCTGGAGTGAGTGCTGATCGAGCTGTACCTTCCCCTCTTAGATTAGAGGTAAAGCAGGCCGAGGGAAATCTGTGAGACAGCCAAGAGATGGTGCAGTTCAAAGGAATCAAGACAGTGCTGATCAGGTGATTGGGGGCACGTTGTCTCTGCCTGAAGCAGAGCCTCCCAGCCTCTAATTTTGCTGATTGTTGCCCCAGTGTGACGTGGGAAATGCTGTCTCTCAAAGATGGAGTGTGCTGCCAAGCAGCTTTATGGAATCAGGAGGGCAGGAAGGTGGGAGGCACTGCCTCTTACAAACCTTCCTGCAGATGTCTCTGTCGAGAGGCCACAGCTGCCAGCTCCTGGCCACTCCAAACGTGGCCAGTGATAAATTCAGCATCTGTGCCAGAGTTACTGATCCTGCTGTTAAATACTGACTGTTTGTGCAAACTCCTGCTCTCAGTTAGAGCAGGGAAGGAGCGAAAAGCTCACGTACAACCATTACAGCTCCTGTTCAGGGGTTGGTTCCTCAGCTTGTGTAGCCTGCTCTCCAGGGATTTCCTTCAGCCATTCACACTTTGCATCTAGAAATATTTGGAACATAGTTGCCATTTCCCCTGCTAGTGATGAAATATTTACACTAAACCTCGTATATTAATAGTTACATTAGAACTAGGCTTTTAAAATACTTAAGAAGTCTCGGACAAAGTGCTGACTATAAATATTTTTTAAATGCTACTTTGCAAGCTCACAAATGTGCTCAGAAGCTCAGAAATTATGTTCTGTAGTAGCATCGTAGAAAGACAGAAATCCAGCAGCAACATTTAGAAAAGAGAGAAGTATTGACAGCTGGGGTGTTTGGAATTACGAAGAATGTAAACAATTACGTAAAATGTTGATCAAGCTCTTCTTCATGAATTCCATTTTCCTGTTTATGCACTGATTTGTAATTAATAATGATTGTGATATACGCTGCTAGGTTTCTAATTCAATATGTTGTATCACTTTACCAGTTGTTTCTTTCAAGGCAAACTAGGACTGTTTTTGCTTTAAAAAATATATTAAAAATATGTAAGCCTTTCTAGTCAGGCAGAGGAGATACAAAAGTTAGGTGAGCAAAGCATGGCATGTTCAAGGGCAGTTCAACTAGTTTCTGACTCCCTCAAGCCCAATAGATTAAATATTGTTACGGTATTATTCAGCTTATTCAATTTAGAAAGCACATTTTGTGCATATATATATCCGTATATCCATATATATACAGATCTATATAGATCTGTATATCTTAATGCTTTTTTCACTTTGAGCTCCTGTGGCTTTTGTTTAAAACAAAACAGAGGGAAAAAAATATCTATCAATTCATTGAAATAACCAGTTCTTGTAGTGCAGCTTTCCATGATTTTGATTAGTTTAGTTTGGAGAGCAGAGCATCATTCACCAAAGTCCGTCATCGCGGAGACTCGCAAACCCAACAGCTACACAGTAGCAAATAAGACACATTTGTCTCATTAGCCAAATGAAAAGTTCTTGAAAGGAGAACAAGCCTTTCTGAGAAATAAGAAGTTGTTCTAGATTTTTATTTTGTCATACAGTATATTTTGACTTTGCTTTTTTGTTTTAAACCTTGCTAAATCCTTCAGCTGAATACTGATTTACAATGGTGACTTCGGTAGGTGAATTGCACTTAGTTTATTTTAAAATTTGCTTGATCTAGGATGCAAAGAGTCCCCTTTTAAAGAGAAGACTACAAGTATTTCTCTGCCATATAATTCCCAATAGACATGATGTTTTCACATCATCTTACACATCTTATTTCTAAATTTATCTATATTAATTTTCATAGGTAACATTATATTACACTTTTTCATGTAATAAAACTTGGAATGATGGAGTGAATGACACTAAAGAGGGAGATGGTCTTAATCTTTTGATGATGAACTGCAGAAAAACAAGCAGAGGTCAGCTTTTTGTTTGGGAGCAGAGGAAGACACAAATACACTAACTGGGCTAAATTTGAGGGGGCCCGGGTATTGTTTGGACACAGAGAACAGTATGATGGCAGGAAGAGAGTTATGTAGAAGCTGAGGAAGATGAGATGCTAATGATGTCAAGTAGGATGAAAAAAACAGAGAAAGAAACAAGAACTGGAAAAGTATTTGACTTGGGTATGTTGTTATCCACAAAGCTTGCAGTATGTATTATTATATCATGTTTCAATTTAAACACTTGAAAAATAAAGTTCATGGGAAGCAGCCATTTCCATACACACTTAACAACTGAGCTTTGATGATCCAGGTAATGAGCATGAAATTCTAAGAGGATTCTCCCTTGTGATGCAGTTCTATTTTAAGTCTACTGTGAGTCAGAAATCACATGGGTTTGTTGGTTTACTCAGGTTTTGTTAACAACCCATAACTTAACCTTCTCTCTAAACTTGTTTTCCAGTTCTTTGAACCTTCTGCAATGCATTTTCGAAATGACCCTCAGTCCAACTGAAGAACAACTCAAGATTTTGGGGAAACCGCTCGAGGTCACATAGGGCTGAAGAGACTTCGAAAGATTGGTCTGTCTGTCCACAGATGCTCTCCATTTTCAAACAGGGAATATTTATGTCAGACATCACCTGGATGCAAACTCTGGACAAATCAAGAGCTGCAAACTGCTTAAGGTTCTAACAATACTTTCTTACGATTTCTTACAGTGATTCTACTATAGAAGTTCTTCTAAATTATTTTGTTTGATTATCAAAGGAAAGAACGTACGTTGTTCTAAAACTGTGGCAAACAATCGAACATTTACATGGATATAAAATATCAATAAAAGGATTTGTTGGATTTCTTTTTTTTTTTTAATAGAATAAGGATTGCTAAAAGCAGCCTGATTCTGAAATGGTTGGGAGTTGCACTGATTTCCATCACTTGACATTGACCCAAAATACTGTTGGAAAGAAATCCCATGAAAAGGAGCTGCAGTTCCACCATGTTTTAATCCTTTTATATAAAAGATTAATTATTAATTATTTATTTTTATTTCATTTTAATCTTAATTTGGGATCATATTTTTAAAGAATGAGAAGTAAGAAAAAAAGGAAACATAAGCTATTTTTTGTGGGCTTCAGCTGATCAGCTGCCATGGTGTGAATGTTTCTGTTGTGAGTGACCACGGCAGCACAACCAGACTAATAACAAGCAATTTCTCAGCAGGATCTGGAAATGCAGGACTGAGATGTCAGGGAGTTTTCAACGTCTAAAACTGAACAGACAGAAAGATGCAGCTACCCATCTAAATGCAAGCCTCCAGCTCCAGGGAACCTCCTGGAAACAGATATTGATAGCTAGTTAAGGAACAAGCTGCATTCTATCAGCTGATTCTACTGAATTGCCTGTAGCAAGCTCCCTAGAAATTTTTTTCCAGAGCCAAAGCAGTGTCAGCATACTCCGAGTTTAAAGGTAATAATATTTTGTCATTCTCAACACAAACAGCCACAGAATTTCTTCATTCACCCTTCATCTTCATAATCCCTCTTTAAATGTGATCAGGAAACCTATGCCTAATCCTATCAAACCCAAGCCAGTTTTATTGCAGGTATAAAGGACATTGGTAGGAGTCAGAAGCACACACAGAAGTTTTAGATGCAGCCAAATAAAAGTTAAGGATTCTGCCTATTTTGAAATTAATTTTAGTAAAATAAAATAATAAAATAACAGATGGATTCAGGATATTCAGGGTCTTTTGCTTTGTCTAAAAAAAAATCTTAATCCCTGTGAAAAAATATTTACGGGATGACAAATTAACTCCAGTAAGTCATGGACTTTTATTGGCACTGTACCAGTGGTAACTGTCTGATGTCCCAGCTCCAGTTGTTTTCCTCCTCCTGTTTCAAGAGGAGTATGGAGCTTTTACCAGTGTGGTAGCTGGACTGAACATGCGACATCACTTTTTGTACGCCCTGTTCTCTAATGCTGAAGGGCTTAGATGGGACAATTTAAGGATTTAAGTCAACAATAAACATTGTTTGCACGCATACACCATGTTTGCAGTTTGCTTTTCCTGAATGGCTGCAGGCTGGCACACTTGGATGGATTTGTAACTGTGCTGAAATCTTTCTTCATTTTGCTTTGAAACTAAAATTATGACAATTTTTCCTATTTTCAGCCTTTCTATACTATTTCAAGAAAAAATGAAACTATGGATACTGGACAAGTATTTTATAATTTTTAAATACATCTTATTTGAAAAAAAAAAAAAAAAAGGCAAATTGTGCTGTATGGGCCCAGAAGTAATTTTTTTGGGTAGCTATATTCATTCTTGCTTCACTGACTAACTTCTATTTTGAGGACATTAATTTCTGTAAGAGTTTTCTGAGTACTTTAAAACTGCTTTATGCACAAAGTGAAAATGTTTAAAAGCTGTAGTAAAACAAGTGACACTAAAGGAGCTAAATTTTGTATCTGCTCTTTGCTTAAAAGAAAATTAAATATGAATTTTACAGGAGACTCAGAGAGTTACTAAACAGTCACTATTTCCTTGGAGTGTAGTATTTCAATGTGTAAAATGTTGTAATGTCCTGATTAGGAAGCTGTATCAGCACCTTAAAAATGTACTGATAGCACTTGGTTTTTAACAACATATTTCAACACCAGCACAAAGACTACTTAACTTTTTTTCCAAAGAGCTTCTCATGTGGATAAGACAGACAAGGGTTGGTTCTCCACAGCTGTTTGAATGAATATTTTTCTATTCCATGCTTTGTAGAGACTCGGGTGTAAACAATCCTGTTAATAATGTTAGGTTATATCTTTGAATAAATGTAATTACAATTAATATCAGTTCTTAAGAATCCTGGTTATGGTCAAACACTAACCAACCAAGCATGACAGAAAAAAAGGGCAGATAAGCAGAAAAAGGTCTTATGTATAGATTTATATATATATATGTATATATTTTATGTACGCATATATACATACATATTTCTGTAGAAAATATAAATAAATAATAATAATAATAATTATATCTATTTCTTTATTTAGTACAAATTTAAAGGGGATATGGGTTTCTTCCAATATTTTTGACTGTACTGAAATAAGAAGAGCAGAAGCTAAAGTTGATATAAGATGGGAATTTTTATATGGAAAACAGGACTCTGTGGGAAGATGGGCCATTCCCTTGAGCTATTGCACTCTGGTAATACATTATTCAACACTGACCTAACTTTCTATATATACTGGTAAAAAGGATTTTCTGGTTTTAGCCCACTCACCCCACAAAGTATAGCTTAAATTCATTTTTAGCATGTTTTGCTTGATCAGAAGTGCAAGAAACAGAATAACTAAGAACACAATTACAGAACTATGCAATAGTACAATAGAATCTGTTCTCCCCCACGTTATTTTTTCATATTTTCTAAACCACATAAAAATCCAGCAGTTTTAATATGTAGAAACTATGCAATGACACACTAGACCAGCCCTGAGATCATCCACCGCTCGGTTCAGAGGACAGTCTGAACTGAAGCAAGAGCTGCATAAACCCATAAATATGAAGATTACAGTCCTCAATACTTTTGATACAGAGCACTGTCCAGGGCTTTGATATTTTGATGCTGTCTGCCAGGTTGCTCACTCAAGGCCTTTCTCTTATACATGCGCAAAAAGAATTCAGGGGTGACTTTGTCATTGCTTATTCATTACATTCTTGTTTCTCTTCCAGTTCATTACAAGAGCAGCTCATCTGCCTTCTTTAAAGAATTCATTCTTGCAGGATTTTCCTCTAATCAGTAATCAATCAAAGCCTTTCAACTCTCTGCATAAATGCTGTCTGTCACCTGTATTTATGGAGAAACCCGGGAAGGAAAAAGTCCTTATCCCCAGGCAGAGTGGTAGAGACTTCAGAAGTAAGTTGTTGTGTTCTGCATCACTAATTCAACAAAACAATCACTCAGATCACCGGAGTGGTGCTTGTGTACAAAAGTCAAGATCTGCACATCCCTTCCAGCCAGCAGTTTGGTGCAGGCAATAGCAATGGAGTGTCAGCAAAGGATATTGGAAGTAGAAGTTAATGACAAAGCACGAACTAGACTCAGACAAGCTTTGAGATTCAAGTCTTAGAACAGAAATGAACAAAGAGAAATGAAGGAATCCAAAGAAACCAAAATCATCTCCACAATTTTAAGGTAGGAAACAGAATTCTATACATATTGAGAGTCATTTTTAAAAAGCAAACAAACCAACTATTCCTATTCCTGCCCAAACCCAAAATATAAGTGATCTTTCAATTACAGTTGGGGAAAAAAACCTAACTCACTTTGCTACACATTTGGTTTGTTATCAAAGGGATCATTAGTTCATGAAAACATGGTCTGCCCTCCATTATGACTAGATTATTTTATTCTCCATAGAGTAATCTTCCTGGCTTTAAGGTACTAAATTCTTTACAGCCTTAAGAAGCAAATGAGCCTCCTCTAGGCTACATATAGTTACATATACAAGCACTACAGCTAAGGTTTTTCTCCCCACCTCACACCTGCTTTGTTTATAATAACATTTCTATGAAGCAGATAGAAATATTTTGTAATTTAAAACTAAATAAAACTAATGATCTACAACACTTTCCTGGAATCCTTATTTCTGCTATTCCTGTACGTTAAAAAAGCCACTTTGCTTTGGTTAAAACTAGAAAATATCCACTGTTAGAAGCTGACTTTTCTAAGGGCTGTAAACTCCATGTGCTGATTTAAACTATATGGAGTTATGGTGTTCCCAATTAAGATGTGGGAACAGTTGGGAGATTTAAAAGGGGGAATCTCAGCAACAAAGTCCCAGGCTTTATCCACATGTGAAATAAAGCACAGGAAAAGACAAATCCTAAAGCCCAAATTATGCTCCCTATTGTCTGCTTTCATCCTCTTCATGTCTACTAAGCGACCTGACTTAACTATTGTTTCAGTCAACACATAACATTTGCAATCTCATAAAAAAGTCCTATTAATGAATTGTTACTTCCATAGATGGGTCTGTGGGAAAGATTGGAGGGTGAGACGGATTAGAAATGATCAGAAATAGACCCCTGTTTATCCAGAGATTTGCATTTGTCTGAATTAAACATTTCCCATAGATTCAGAAGAAGATCAGCTAAAGAAAATCAGTGTCTACAACTTTCAGTAATTACATGAACTAAGGCAAATGTATCCTTAAATGCTACGCTTAGGAATGCCTATTACAGTACTTCTTTTAAAGAATGAAAACAAAAGAAACGAGCCATTGTTTATGTGTCCTATGAAGGCAACATGATGAAATTATAACAGTGAATAAAGGACAAAACCCTTACAGGTGCAGAAACTTAGAAGCCAGAAACACCACAGATGTCTTTATAAGAAGCTCTATATAGTGTAACTCTCTTCTGCAGGCACACAAAAATTCTGACTCAGAAATTCACTTTGTGTTTGAAATCTGTTTATTAGCAGCTCATTACAAATCAGTCACAGGAGTATTACCGTGTGCTTGAAATAAATTCAAACCACTGGGTAAATGTGCTCTATTCAGGACCAATAAGCAGCGAACAAAGCTAAGTGAGTTTAAAACTTCAATTCCAGCTGTACTTAAAGTTAAGATGTACATGACTCCAACGTCCTATCTTTATTTTACGTTTGGAAAGTAATTTATTCACTCACAATTTTGAGACTGGTCAAGGAATCATGACTTTCATACGTGAAATATGTTCTGAAATGTTCTGAAATCATCAGGAAAATATCCAGGTGACTGATGTGCAAAATAACATTTTTCTTCCCCACAAGTTCTGTTTAAAGGTGCAGCAATTTTCTTTGCAAGGAAAAAATAATTTCTGGAGTTTCTAACAGTCTTTGGAAACTGTTGTGATTTTAAGACTAAAAGGAGAAGGCAAATCTGGATCTTGTTACTTTGATATTTCTGCAAAGGAAAGTTTTGTCATTAAGATTATTCAAATAAATGTAATTTGTGATAGTCTCCAAAAACTCATGCTGACAATTACAGACAAATTAAAACCTACATTTACCAAGTGAGCCATAGTCCTTATTGGCCACACCGGCATTGCCTCAAAGGCTGAGGAGATGCTAAAGGTGTTGGCATGATTACAGGGAAAATATGGACCAAAGAGCCATTTGTTTGTGGTGTGGAAGGACAGTGAGCCTTCTAATTCCTTCACGTCAGTGGAACTGCAGAAATGGAATAATACTTGTGTGCAATCCAAGCACATGCTAAAAATACTTTCACTGATACGTCATTGCTAATGAAAGCCAAAATGTCACATGAAAATTAGCCCCCACAAGGTCGGTAAGCAGACAGCACCAAGTCAGCCCAACTCTGCTTGACATTGTTTTCAAGGAAAAATCATTTCACTCTAAAGACAGTAAAAAGTTCTCAGAAATTGTCAGGTAACAGTTTTCCTCTGTCAGTTCTCATTCTGCTTACATTTCTGGGCAGTTTAATGAAAACTTGATAGGTTAGGTCAATCTGTGGCCACCAGGAGTGACACCACAGATGTGTCACTCCCACTGAAGCTATTATTAATACAAATGCCTTCCTCAGATGAAAAGCAGGTCCTTCTGTCTAGGAGGAATTCCGAGTAAGTTTTTATGTCTGTGAAGTGCAGCCTGTCCCATGCCAAGGCTCCATTTCTATCTGTATGAAAGGACTGCACAAAGGCTGCTGGATGAATTCTCCAGGAGGGAAAAAAAAAGAAAAAAACAAAAGGCCCTGGATCAGACTCACAGCAAAAGCGGTTCTTGCACTAGAAATTTTAAATGTAGAACTGGACAGCGGTTCCTGCTGGAAATCTGAAGATGAAACAAAGCAAATCAACAGCACTCGACATCCAACACCATCCCTGTCTTCCAGAGCCAGTGAGCAACGGCCAGGCAAAAATGCTCCCAAAGGCCATCCCAGACACTGCCAAAGTACAGCTACAAAATACAGTCTAGTTTGCCAAGAGACTTTTAAAAAGAGCACAAACTGAGCAAACAAAGTGCTGTGAATGTGCCAGCAGCATAATCTGGTCAATCTATGGATAAAAGAAGGCTGTGCAGATGATCAAGCACAACAGTAGGGAATTATGACCTAATTTCAGAGAATGGTTACAGCCTGACTTAAACAGCCAAAGGTCTTCTGTTCCAGACACTCCCTGGAAGGGAGTAGATGCCTCCTTACTGGTGATGAGCTGCTGCTGGCTGGGACAAGCTCTGACTGCAACCCTCTCAAAACTGTGAAATCCAGCAGCCTCAGCTATTTCAGTCATCAAACTACTTTATGAGTCTGTCTCTAAGTTTCTTTTTATCTCAGAAGGTATCCAGGAATATTCCAGTCCTGTGAAACCACCTGGTTCACAGATTCTTTGGTTACTAAAGTAAGCAAGTTCACAGCACTTGGTTTTGTTTTGTTTTCTAATTCATTTCATTAAAAGTGATGAAAAGAACAGCAAACACCATTAGTAACTCCTGGAGGTCTGTGGACACATATTGCCGGGGCTTCTGTGACAAGGCTGAAGCCATCACCTGCTCTCCTCCACCCAAGGCCGTGGCAGTCAGTCTCAGCATTCCTGCCATTTCACTTAGCTCTGGTTCCCACAATCTCATTCTCATAATTTCAAACAGTACTCAAGAATTTTCTTCTGAAATATGAAGACTATTTTCTTTCCTATTGCCAAATCCCCAAACTTGTTGTTACAATCGCTTCATCTATTTTTTCACATTATGAAGTCTTTCTACACATCACTGAGTAATACAAATTGCTGCTTTCTGACATTTTTGTCAACTGCTGAATACATTATTCATGAATACTTATTTATCGCTGCTGAACCAGCTCTAGAAATAGTGAAACAATGTGCACTAAGTAGTTTTAGCGAGCCTTTTATTTTTATAAACCAAAATAATTGGGGAGTGAATTACTTTTTCACTCCAACATGCTCTGTTCACTTTAGGGACAGTGTGCTTCTGTCAGATTTTCAAAGTGCATTTTCACGGGGAGGCTGGAAGACTGGCACATCTGATGGCTCTTTGAAAGACAGAAAGAAAGTATTCCAGAATCTGACACCATGCAGCTAAGGGCAGGCAAGTGATCACCCTATGCCTAAATCCCATGGTCCATTTTGGGCACAAAGATCAGGCAAACCATTATTTTACTCTAAGTGCTGTAGACACACAGTTTTGCAAAAAAATGATAGTACATAATACCAGGATAAGCCAAGTTAACAGCAAGTACTTTGAGATCATAAACAGGCCCTTCATTACCTTACTACTAATTTAATACCAATTCACATCCAAGGCTACTAACACGATTTAAATAGTATGTATTTGTCGCATAAACAGTGCTTTATGCCCACCTTAGAATGCAAGGTTTAAGAAAAGACAGCTTATCTCTTTGGTATTATTTAAATATAGCACTATTTTCCTTGGGCAAAGTGACAGGAGCCCTTAACTTTTTGTGGCACATAGAATATGGAAAATATTAGCATCATCTATTTAATCTCTAGCACAATCTCAACTGCTAAAACATGCATTATCTGCTACTACAAACTGTATAATATAGCACCTCTTATACTGCCAAGGAGCTTTTCTTCCTTAGCACCATCCATCCTCCGTTTTCATATTTTTACAGTCCTTACCTTTACTCTACCTCACATCAAATTCTAAATAGGAGAGAGGCTACTTAAAAGAGGATAATAAGTGGAGATATTTCAAGTTTTCATAAATTAGGACAAGGCCATTATGGATCCCAAAATTCTGAACAAGTACCAATCCAATGCCTATCTATTCACAGAAAAAAAAAAAGTCTGTGAAAGTCACTTCATGACCAGATCCAAATACAGACATTTATAATAAATCAATATTAATTCACTATTACATAACCTTGTACAAGTCTCTGATCAAGTTGGCACCAATTTGTCTTACAAATATTGTACCAATGGCTCAAAGGTACTTCTCCATAACAGTTTCTTCAGGAGTTCATTTCTACCTTTTCACTTTTAAATGTTTTGATTAAAATGCTTATGATGTCCCTGTAATTTTTCGAACCTTTATTTACCTTACATATGAACACATATGTTCATCTGGTGTTTCAGTGTATGCAATTAAGCACCCAGAATACGTGGTTTATTGACTAGAATGCCAGTTGTTTGCTGGAACCCAGACTTAAATAATGGCCTGGTGCTAGAGCTGTTTCCTGTACTGTATGTGCCAGGTGAATGCACTGAGCAGTTAATCCCATGACAAAGTAATTATGCAGAAGATGCAGTATTTAAAGGAGATGATTCCAGTCAGAACAGGAGCATAGGCAAACATGCTGAGAAGCCCCTAAAACATCTCATCACACAACAGATGGATTAACAATTGCAATTAAACTCTCCAGTACTACTTATCTAAGTATTATCTATGTGAAAAGTGTAGACTAATCTGTGGTAAGCAGGTGGAAGAGAAGAGAGCTGGGGGGTGCTTTTCAAAAAAGAGCAAACATTTGAATGTCAAATATTTTACTGAAAAAACCAACTACCCAATTGCTTACAAGATTGTCAGAAACATATTTGCAAATTTTAAATATACCAGGGCTATCTAGCTTTATTACTGTGATCGTAATTTATACAATGCAGGATATAAAAGCATATTCAAGTATGTCATGGAGCACTGATGAGTCAAAAGTTCAGCGCTAAGGTACCATCTGATTTTCAGTCTAGTTCAGCTCCCAGTCTGTCATCAAATCAATTGAGATAAACTAGGTCTAAATAACACCCATTAACTTGACTTGGTCTCTTTCTGGCCAGTAGTTTCACACTGGAAATATTTAGAGAAACTTCAAACTGGAGCTGTCATTTTGTATTGCTCAGAGCAAAGTGTCTCACTTCAGAAAGAGCCTTGGGTAACTATCTGGCTGCAAGTGTCATTTTGAGGAAGGTCTGAGGAAACATTTCTTTAAACATCACTTTTATATCTTGGTTGGATCTACATGACATCTGTTTTCCACATGTGTTAACTCAACTGTTGATATTTTAGGTGCATTTTTAATCGACAGTTTATCAGCACTTTTTAAGTTGAACAATTTAACCTAGTAACAGCATTAGTAGCATGACAACTTCGACCTGTAGTTCATTACAAGCAAAAACAGTTCTAGCAAGTAAACCTGACTAATTTAACAATAAGGAACTTCCTTTTCCTTCTAAACTTGTTAAGTTGCTATGTAGTCTTTGGGATGGAAACCTTTTCAAATGTAAGGATAATTATAGTCAAGTCACCTGAATTGCAAAACCTATCATAAACACATTTGTTTTTCCTGCTTCTGTTTAGGTGCACCTAAAACATCTCTCCAGTGCTAACAAACTGGCAGTAAATGCATTTTATGCAACCATCATCTTCTACCTTCTACATCTTTAAGCACAGGAGACATTTCATTCCCAGTTTGGGAATATGAGGACAGTGAAAATAGAGTATTTTCACATTAATTCCTGAAGTCACACTTGAGTATAATGGGG
>VXAY01003693.1:398389-435953 GCA_013399855.1 Oxyruncus cristatus | reverse complement strand
GGGGGGGAGAGAAGGGGAGGTAGGGTATCATGATACACAAAAAATCAAAACAAAACAAACAAAACCAAGAAAAAACACAAACCCAGCAAAATCAAACAGGCCAAGCTCATAAAAGTCTGATCAATAGCACCAAAGAATAACCTGTTATTTTACCATCTCACATAATGTTCTGTTTGGTGACATTCCCCACCACAGCAGGAATGGAGCAGGCCATGATAATCCCACACTAATGTGGAGATCCCCTTGGCAGGATAGTTCTGCTATTTGGAATGAGACAGAAAAATAGGGTACAAAATCCAGTATTTCTATACATTCAGTCTGTATTCAAAATTTCCAAGTCAGACTAACACCATTTGGGAAAATAATTCTCAAGGAATTCCCAAGCATTTTTAGGAATTCAGTTTACTAAAATTTACAGTGAGTTTTGTGAAGAGAACAGTCTTCCTGCTTTAGGCTTGTTGGTCTTACATTTCCATCTCATTACTTCATTGCAAGTTGTGCAAAATCTGCATTTGCCTACTAGAAGCTAAAAACTGGTATCAAAGCCCTGCTTTAATTACCAGAACTCTGCACACAGAACTGAGGGGGCTTCACTTGTTTTGCTCAACAGAGAAATTGTCAGAGATACTTGTTAATTTGAGAAGATAATTATGGAAACTCATATATAAACATACCTTTCAGACAAATTTCCACATTTTGGCCTTATTGAAAGAGTGTTAGGTACTACTACTGACAGCAAAGAGGAGCAAAGAGGTGAGGATTGGGTGGAGAGCACCCTCTCCTACTTCCATTCAGTAGTTCTGCCAAATTCTTCAAGGGTTAGCAGAATCAAATTTACTTTGTATATTGATCGATAAATTCTAATGTTACATAGTCCACTTTCACTACATCCTTAAAATAGGGGATTTTCAAAAGGCTTGAGCAATGTCAAGTCTCATTCATGCATCTCCATAGAGGATGAGAACTCCATAATGAGTTGGAATACATCGGATGTATAATTCATCATCTTGTTTCCAAAAGCACAAGAGACAATTGTGAAAGTTTTCAAATCTGAAGTCTGCATGCTGTTGAATTGCTTTTAATTAATTATAATCTCTCTTGTAACTGGCTTCAGTCTTTCTGTTTCTTCCTCCCTCTGACGTAGCTTTTACTATGTAATTTTAAAAACTTACATTTCTATTAAACCTTTTTTGAGCTGAGACTATTAATGAGAAGTCAGTGTTCCATGCAAGATCATACATGTATGAAATACAATTGTAATTTGAACATATTGTAATGACAGGTAGCACCAGATGGTGCAATTACAGGTAAAATGAATTCCTCATTTTCAGTTATGAATGATTTGTTTACTGTAACAAAACCAAATGGAATTATTTGTTTTGCAGTCCAAATTCTACTGGCTGCTCATTTCAAAGGAAAATGGAAGTGTTGGCTGATTTTTGGCCTCTACTTTTTTATTTGGCGTAGTCTTGGTATTGATTTACATAACCCCCTGCTTCCTCCCAAGCCAATAAGCTAATGTTTGTTCTATACTTCTTGATTAAAATAAGAAAAAAGCTATGCCTGCATTCTCTTGATGAACATCTGTTCAAGACAGTTAAATGCAAATTCATGTTTATTGTTTAATTTGCTGGGTGGGCTCAACATCACTGATTTCTCTCCCTATGGGAATTCTGTACCTATTTATATTCAAATAGGCCTGTATTGTTCACCCCTCACCCAGTCAGCACATCCAAATATTGACAATGTTCTTCCACCACTACCACACCTGTAGCTGCAATGAATAGGAATAAGCAACATCCTTTGGAGAAAAAGGCACTGATTATGTCTATAAATAAGATCCAGGAATGCAAATTAGTATCCATTTCGGAAGCAAGGGGTTTTACCAACATAAAACTTGAAAGATTTGGGTCCAAAGTGCCTGACACTTCATCCTAATACATATCTTTGAAGAATGCTTAAAATTGGAGCAATCACTTTAAACCATTCAAATTTTTTGGTCTTGTCCCATTTTACAACAGTAATTATTTTTAGTAAAAGATTCTTTCAGAAGGCTTTTCAAGATAAACTACTTAATTTTACATAATTCCTGTGAGGTGAATGCAGATGTGGTCGGGAGTTTGTTTGGGTTTTTTGTTTATTTATTTGTTTAGTGTTTTTAACTAATGAGAATACTAAGATGGCAAGGTCACCAGCTCAGTGTGACACTCAGTACCCAATGCACTGGGAAATTCTAAGTCTTACTAATTGCAGTTAAGGTTGTATGGACAACTCAGCTGACAAAAGACATTCAGAATTACAGATCTCAATGCAATTTTCCAAGGTCAGATGAGTCAAGACAGAAAAAAAAAAAAAAAAAAAAGAATTCATGAGGTCCTGTTCTGTGGCATGTCTTATAATTACAGACAGACTCAAGATAACCATACAAGGAACTCCAAGTGCTGTGCCATTGCAAAATAAAACGTTCTGCAGAAAAGCAAAGTCCACCTGCTCTACTTTTAGCTGGAATTTTCCAACCCACTTTTGTGTATTCAGCGGAAGCTGAATTCCTATTTTAAAGAGGCAAAGGATAGCACTCACCTACCTGATAGGTAACCAACACTTTGATACACAAAGTAGCAAAGAACATAGTTTTCTCAGTCACAATCTGGACACAGGTACAGCAACGTGGACCCAATTTTCAGTTACTGAAAGCAAACCAGTTAGATACAGGAGTGTCAAATAAACGCACTAAACAGGTATTCAGGGCATTTATATTTCTTTCCTAATGCAGTCAAAAGACTCCCATATGACCTTGAGAAGTTCATGATATGGAATTTACATCTGGGAACTCCACAAAACAATGATTTCTATCTTTTCTACATATATTGTAAACTCTTCAAATCAGGGTCTCCCTTATTACATGTTTATTTCACTAAAAATCCCCAGTTAAGTACCAAACCCATCATTGTTCTCTGAGTTTCCACAATACACTAAGAATAATTTGAGTATTCTAAATCATGCAAGTCAATGTCAGGAGACATTTTATCTTGTTAAAGATAATGTCAGCAGCCTCTTCATCCCACTTATTCTGCAATTGGTGAACATTCATCCACCTCACTGTGGGTAGAAACACCTCTCACTTTCAGAAGATATGATATTTTTATGCACACACTTATATGCAGCTGTTATTAAGAATGCAGTCACATCATTTTTTATTCTAACAGTGGGAGTACATAATCAGTTCAAGTGCTGCACTAGTAAGGAGAATTCAAGACAAATTATAAGTCATAGATAATTACTATTAATAGAAAATACGCCTCAAGGAGAATGGAGTTATTAGATAAACATCATTGCAGTGCTTAGTAGCTCAGGAGTGGGTAAAAGAAAGGAGAATGAGTTGCTCTGGGATTCCTCCACCCTGTAGTAGTTGAAAGGATTTTTTTTTTCTGCTCCTAGGCTCATAAATGAAGATTTCATTTAAGAAGAGGCATGAGAAACCCTAGAACAGTTTCATCTTGAAGCAGCACAGTATTTGGTATTGCTGCATATGTTCCAGTTTCTCGGCCAAAGCAAAGGCTCCCTCACACCTTTCTGCCTCAAGTGAGCACAGCTGAGCTTCTGAGCAGCAACTCAGTTAAAGCCAGGAATTCGCTCTCAAAAGCCAGATTTTGTGACCTGACCTGGCTGCTTTACGATGGTATGATTTGATTGACCCACACTGCCTCCAAAGTCTTGGTGGCTGGTGTCCTGCAGCAGCACTCTGGGAAGGACTATGTTTAAAGTCCCAAGAAGCAAAGTTACACCAAGCCAGCCCTGACATGGTTGGCTGCTGTAGGACACTGGGAGCACGCCTAAGGTGGTAGATGAGGCCAGAACGGCAGTGCTCCTGACAACTTGAAAAGATTAAATCAACAGCTTTCTAACACACTGCAGCGCTCAGTGCTAGCAAGGAACAGATTATTAACCTGACACATCAAAAGATTTTAAAATTATTGTCTATTATATTGACCAAACTACTGAAAAAATTGTTTGTTTAAAACCCCTTTTACAGAGAGAAAGAGGAGAGGGATCACTGCAATATTTTTTTTGCTGCATTGAACACATCTGGCTTTATTATGAGTCTGTCTCCCTTCTACAACTGAAAGAAACCCAAACTTTCCTCAACTATTTTTAAAAATGACCTGCAGTTCTTTCAGACTAATCCCTTTCTATTTGAAATCAGCATGTTTGCTGTAAACTAGAAAGGTTTTCTTCATCGTGGCCTCTGCAAAACAAGTGGACAACAGCCAGGAAGAAAGGACTGAAGGATCCAGGGATGGACCTCCCCGGCACATACAGAGGGGCTGCAGTATGGGCAGCAGGAAGTTGTCTTTGTTAAGCAACATCGCTCCTGAACTGCTGTTTGCTTGGGCAGTTGGAGTAAATAGTGCAGGTTAATATATAAAACTTCTGTTCTTAGAAGGATTTCTTCTCCAGCTCTATTCTTAACTTACAGTATTTCTGGCAATCAATGACCTCACACTTTATGATACTCCTTGTCAAATTAGTTTTCACACTACTTTGCAGTCAAGGACTGCAGAAGAGAAATAGTCTGGCATTTTCTAGTCCATATGCCCATAGGCAAGGTAAGCATATAGAATATTTTCCATGGAAAATTTCCTTGGCTGACAAGTATTCACCATTTCACAGAAGGCTAATATATTATCAATTAACAAACCCCAGTCAGTGTGATTTTTGTAAAATCAGGAGACTAGGTAACTGTAGGAAGCTGAGTATTCGGTTGGGCATTTAGGAAAAGTAGTATTACAAGTGTTCATGCTTGGAAAAATGAAAGCATTGCTGCTTACAACACAGTTATCTACAGCTCAGTGATGCAACAAATGGCTGAGAACAGCCACTCCACTTCCAAATACTGGTTCTGAAAAAATGTAGGGGGGACAATGCACAGCCTTCTGCTATCACAAATATTTACAAACCCTGAAATTTCTCCTAAATCTTTTGTCCACCTCAAGATCTGGCCAGAGTGTGCAGCCGAGGTGGTTTAATGGCAGAGAGCCGATCCCTGTGAGACCTTGGCCTGCATGAGGCTGCTGGAAGCCAAGGAGGAGCACTCAGGCAGCAGCAACGTGAGAGCTGGTATTAACAGTCTTCTCTGTGTTGTATGAGGGAAAAACAGTCTCCATGAGAGTGACACCATAAATCACAACTCACGTAACTGTCTGTTTGAGCCTCTGTCACATTGTACGTGACTGCCCAGACAGTTCCTTGGCTTTTCCATCAGTGCAAGCTTACAGACATGTAACTCCCCCTCGTATTGAGCAGCAGGGCTGAGTTTGGCACAGTTTGTCACCCTCTGTGTAAAGACATGTCTCGGAAGGGACATCTGTGGGCTCAAGCGGGAGGCAATGATGGCCCTCTCCTGCCAGCTGGCTGAGGGGCACATGGATGTGACTGCAAAACATCTGCTCTCCCACCTGCAAGAGTCAGGGTGGCAAACTGCTTCCAGAGCAGCAGGGGAAGATACAAATGTGTATTTTCTAATTACGCAATTGCACTCTCCTGCTTATTTTCCATTTGGGAAAGCAGAGCAAACTGGCACAGCTAGAAGTTTTGCTTACTAATGCACACATGGATCAAACTGGAGTCGGTATTACAGACCAGATACAATAGTCAAAACAATTCTCAGCCTCTACTCAAAGTAATGACAAGAGTTATGATCTCTAATAATTTGATGCAAACAAACTCAACAGTGTTGTAATAGAAAAGAAATGACATGAGCAAATATGTGAAGCCGAAGGCTAGATTCCATTATACATATAAATTTTTCCTTTATAAGTCACAGCAATCAGAAGTGACATGATTTCTCTTTGAGACACTTCCCAGAAGAGCTAGTTCATGAACTCAGGAACCAATGGTAGCTTTATTTATTCATTGGACTTATGCCAGAGCAGCCCAGGGACATACACCCCTGTTTGTTGCTATCACTGGCCACAAACACACCTGGATGGACATTTCAAAGTGTTCTGCACAGTTCTGCTCTCAAGTCCTTGCCAACTTGACCTATGCCTGATGACATTGCTTGGTACACACATAGGTACTCCAAGCAGAACCTATAACAGCTGGTGTTGCTCTGCACAGCATGGGTATTCTCCACCAAAATACAGGACATTGAGAACCCCTTATTTCAGTTTTGGACTCTGAAATACTTCTCCACGCAAATAGAAAGGTGCGACAACAAAGAAGGAGGCAACTTCAGCAAGCCTTCCGTATTGTAATACCGCACTCAGACTCACTGCCTGAATAGCGTCCTGAAACTCTTAGTTGCTCATTCCTAAAAAGCCTTCATATGAAATAAAATGCTTTATCACACAGTAATAAATTACCTAAATTTATCCTTTTTAATAAATATTAAAAAACCAAACACCCCCCCCAAAACAACAAAAAACCAAAACAAACCAAAAACCAAAACAAAAACCCCCCAAACCAACCAACCAAAAAAAAAAAAAAAACACAACACAAAAACACAAAACCGAAAAAACCAAAACAGGTTCTCAAGGACAGCAAAACCTTTGAGTAGGAAACTTGTGCAAATAAAGCACAAAGGGAAAGCACATAACTCTTTCTGCCAGTGTCCTAGTCACAGTAGCAGATCAGAAGCTTCAACAATGTCCAAGTGTGAAGAAAGTGGAAGGATCCACATTAAGACAAGCGACATGGAAACCATTAGATAAGGACTTAGTATTTTGGAATGACCCCTCTTTTGAATCAGGGGGGACCTGCAGGCAAATCAGTCTTTGGAGCTGTGCTTGACAAAAGCTCTTAGGAACAGATTTTCAGGCTCGCATGGTTGGTATTTGGAGCTGTGTTGCCATGCGGGGAAAGCTGACAATGAAGTGTTGTCATTAAGACCATACAACTAAACTCTTCTTCCAAGAAACAAGCAGCAATGTGACATACAGAAATAGTTACAGATATTCAGGATTGTTTTGTTGTTGCTTTATGTATATTTTGTTGACTTTCTTAAAGATAGGAATATCTTTTCCAAATCTGATGTTTGAAAAGTACCCTCACAAGGCTGGCTAAAATTAGAATGAATAGAACTAGAATAAACACAATTTCATATTAGTTTTCATCTGTTACTATTTTCAGCTCTCCATTTAACTCTGAGCGATCAAGAAAATTTGTTTCTCTTATTAATGATAGTCCTTTTACTCTTTCATGTGGCATCACTCAGATTGAAACACACTAATGAGGCTTTCAGAGCAGAGCTCACATTTCTCACTTTCTTTGAGCGTTGCTTCAGAAAGCAGATTTGCTATTCGTGGAAGCATAGAAAAAGAAGCAGCTTTAGGAATGAACCCAGGGTGGGTCCAAGGGGTGATCCTCAGGATACACTGCTGCCTTGTAAAGCAAGGGGTTTGGAGAGGGATGACAGGGGAAGCAGTCCGAGCTACCCACAACATTCCAGCAATACCTGATGTTTAGTCTTTCAAAGGTTGAGAGCACTCCTGAACGTATGCAGAATCAGGTAGGTGACGAGCAATACAGGTCTAAGCTACACCTAAATAATTCAGCTGTAAATCCAGCACTTCCAACAGGCTGCCAAGCAGAGACACACAAGGAATGGCCAGTCTACAGGTGTTCATTTGTACACAGCAACAAAACACTCTTGCTCAAACACAAAACAAACCCAAAACCCGGAACACTCAAGCAGATGCATTATTACTCCCTAATTGGTTTTGGTCAAGAAAAAATAAAAGTTAGAAATATGACATTTTGTTTTCAGTAGTGTCTTAAGACAGCAAGAGTAGATGCATTAATAACAAGAGGCTAACCAAGCTATAACAGAATGTTTTAGGTTGAAAAGCTTTTTCTACTCCTATTTATATACAGGAAATACATTTAAAAACCTGGAATAAAGTGGTTAGAAATGAAGAAGCCTACAGGAACAGAAAAAAAATAAGAGAAAATCAAAAACTTACACAGAAAGAAAAAATTAGAACAGTGCAGTTCTAAAAAAGGACAAAAATAAAAACCTGCAAATATTAACAGGAAGGCAGGAAGAAAAAAATGAATACCAAACATCATTTCAAACCCTTGAGAAGGTGATTTCAAAGGAAACACAGAGATAAATGGATGACAACATGCATATTAATGAGCCCAAAGCAATTCTCAATTACAGTTCATTATCATTAACCATTTGAAAAGTAAAAAGCAGATAAACAATTCGGTCTCCTCTAGCAGGAGTTGAAATTGCCTGGCAAGAGATGCTTCCCCCTCAGGAATCCTAAGTAAAGGCAAAGAGCCACTGAATGTAACACTTCAGATTCCATTCAGGTAATAAAAAAAGACTTGGGGAAAGGGGAATTGAGGTGCATTATCCAGAAGACAACACAGTAGTCATAATATTCTGAACCCTCTGTGTTACGTACACCCTTCCCTGCTGCCTTGCATTCATTCTCTAGCCTGAGCACCAGGTTGCAATGCAACTCCCCTGACCTCTCCACCTTCATTTCACCTTCTCTCTCACCCAGCCCTGCTCATTCTGAAAGAATCCTCTGTCAGCAGGTTCCCGGGGCTGCTGATTGTTTTCCTGGTGCTCACTGCTGTAGGATCCTGCCCTGGAGACTGCTGGCTAAATACAGTGCCCATGTCACTGCATACATGCTGGGGATCTATTCACAGCACACACATTCCAGCTCCAACATCAAGAATTTCTTGCCTTGTAAGTATAAAATTAATCACCTGCCTTGTTTAGATCCTGAATTAAGCTTTGGAAGGAACAAGGATATCAGAACAGGACAGGGTTTAGAAACTAAAAGAGCAAACTAAGACTGGTAAAGGAACTTCAGGAGGCAAAGACTCACCATACTTGTTGTCAGGAGCACAGTGTGCTCTGTCCCACTGAAGAAGTTTTAGAAACTCCTCCTCCTCTCAGAGCCTGTGGCTGGCTGTGGTAAACCTAAGGCATCACTCACAGTCTCCCTGGGATGAGTGTCCAGAGTTTTCATTCAATAGTGGAACACTATGGCATGCTTTCCCATAAGAATAATTACTTTCCAAAGCAATTGAAATGTATGCAGTCACTACAGAGTTTGGGAAAACAGAGCAGAAATAATTAATCTGGATGAAGAACTCCAAACTAAGGCTTGTTCATTTGTGCAGACATCCTTCAAACACTTGAACCAGAGTTAACCTGCCAAGTTCACAGCTGTTTGCCAGCAGAGTTTGGATAATCATTTTCAGTGAACGAATCCACTTCAGGATTTGATGAAGACAGGCAAAGGAAAGCAGATCTGCTTTAGCTTCTTACAGCTGTATTTCGCAGGCTTGGAGGCTCTCGCCTTTCTTGCCCCTTTATGACAATGTTGCAATTAATGTTACCTCCTCTGAATTCAAATGTGTTTCAGCAGGCAGAGATACAGAAGGAATAGAGAAGCACACGGTTATGAGACCTAGTCAAATAACACACTCATCTTTCACAGTATCTCCCTACACACCAAGTTCACAATGCTCACATAACTCAGAAGAATGTTCTAAAATTACTTTCTGGAGCAGAAATTTCTACATAGAACTATCACCATTTTCATTAAGCAATTTTCCCTTCACTCACAGGAGACAGACACAGATTCCCACAAGTAACTCACTGGCATCTCACCCATTTGGGCATTTTCATTCACTCTTCATAAAAGGTGTGATTCGTATGACTTCTGGCAAACAGGTGACACAGAGAAGTCAAAAACTCTTTACCAAAGCCTCTGAAGGACCCTCACCAGCAGCTGCTATTCTATTCCTAGAGTTACTGTCATACACAGCATTAGGAAAATAAAAAAGGTGAAAAAAACCCTGCCCATAACTGTTCTGGTATTCAATTGTTTTCCCTGCAGCTTTGATTAACAAACTTCATTATTAAAGACATTTTCTACTTTATTGTTCAACATCACAACAATACTGCATTGTTTCATTTCAGAAGACATTTCAATGTAATATCTACTATTGAAAATGTCTTGCAGACTATCAAGCCAATGAAAGTTTCACCATTAATGTCAATAAAATAAGTCTTCAAATTCATATTAAGAAACATCTTTAGCTGATGTGCTACTAAGCAATGTGATTAGGGGGGTGTATTACCCATCGATCGTTTCACTGCAGTGCTATTGCAATAAAACACTGGCTTTAACTAAATGCTTTGATGCCATCAGCATCCATGAAAATGAAGCATAACGAATGTGTGAATAGCAGACCTCTCCAATCTGGAAGTTAATTTGCATGACATTATGACCTTGTTTGCATTGCAGAATATTAAAATATTTCTTTTAGCAAACACTGGCATTTTGAATATCCAGGAAATGTTGTGCTGAGATCTTAATAGGTTATTAGTTATATTTCATCTTCCCCAAATTTTTCCAGATGGGTGTAATAAAAGAAATTGTTATTATGGGAGAAACGGCAGGATTTTTTCCTTTAAATATTCAGAACAATGTTAACAGGTATTAAGAGAACAGTATCAAGGTACCCCCAGTCCTCCCAGTTAATATTGCACTGTATTTTAGAGTAATACACACACTATCATTTTGTCTAAGAATGTATATTGTTCAGGATAAAATTATTACCTTTAGTGAAAGCTGAATATTGTTATTATGTCCATTAATGAATGAACACAAGGAAATAAGTCAGGAGTACACTTCATCCAACAGCACAAAATCTTTAGGACTTATAGCTTTAAGCAAGCAATAATGGCTTAATACCCTCAAAGCCAACTAGAAGTTAAAAATAAACCAGGAGCAAAGCTCTAGCCCTTAGTTACTACTTGCTTTGGCTTGGAGGTCAGACCAGAGCCCGCTCTGTCCTGCTCCCTCCCCTTCCTGCCTGCAGGCTGAGGGACCCGGACCAGAGGTGCTGCCCTGAGAGCAGTGAGAGGGGAGCCTGTGGCCAGGAAAGGCTGAGCTGCTCCCAGCTCCTAACGGTGGCAGCAGCTGACAACATTCCCAAATGGGTCAGTTCAGCATGTGCCCCACCTCACATCAGATGCTGATGAACTTGACTTCTCTAGTCAAAGCAGAGGAAGAGACAGCAGATGCACACTTACATTTGGTGTTTAGGGTAAATGGTACCTTGATGCACTAAAGCCTTTGTTACTAATGGAAACCAAGCTCCAGGAGTATTTTCACAAAGTGCCATAAATCCTGCAGCCCTATACATCGTCATCGCATGTGCATATATAACTTGCATTTGGGAACTCATCGTGAGGTTCAGGATGCAGCACATTTGCCCTAAATGTCCAGCTTCCAGCCTGGCTCTTTGGAAAACATTCATTCACTATATACAGAGAAAAAAAAAAATTACACTTTTGCTCTTAGATGAAGCATTCCAAACCCTACTTCAAAAAGGGACATAAATATCTTAAGGCAGGGAAAAGATTGTCTAACAGCACTCCACAGCTAAACTCCTATTTTCCTACAGTGCTCTTTCAAAAAGAGCCCAGAAGCAGGTCTTGTTTGCTAGAAAATGGTACTTAAATAACAGTCTGAGATTTCCAAGAACTTAGAGGTGCAGAATCTTCCAATTGATGCTCATAATGTTCTTATTTTTCTACTTATTCTTTTTCTTGTATTCTCTCCAATGTGTTACCATGCTGCTTTTAAGGAAAATATTACAAACCAGTGTATGATCCTGTTGTTACCAGAAGTACAACTGTGAGATCAGAGACAAGTGCAGTCAAAAACCAGGTGTGTCACTCCCTGGGTTGGAGGGGAATGCAGGCCCTGGCAGCCTCACAAAACCATGAGTTCCATGTAGACATGGAGTTTTCATTCAAAGGAAAAAATCCTTTTTATTCTTTATGGGCACAGAGAAAAGTTCTGAAATTTTTGAAGAAGTGTTTGCACTGGCTGACAGCATGTGCCAGAAGGACTGGGTTTATGTACCAAGATAAATCCAAACCACAGCACTTCACAGCATACAGGCACTACCTTTGAGGACTGCTGGGTGCATAGCAGGAGGAAGCTAATGCTGAAGACTCCTGGCTGTATCTGAACAGAAAAGGAGGTGTGATTCATAGCATATTTAACGGGACTGGTCTTCCCCTGTCATCTCAGGAGAACTTGAGCCTTCATCTCCACTGTGTGCCCTGCTTCCTGCAGCACAAGGGACTGAAGGCTTGGTCAGGAGGGACTCATGTCAATTTTGGCCACGGTCTGGGGACACCAGCTAAACAGCAGTGTTGTGTCCTGCTGCTCAAGGCCACTTGAGCCACCCGAGCAAGTGTCATTCAACTGCTGCTGTGTTTAAAGTGGTACTGAACACGGGACTTGTAACACACGCGGTGCTTCTGACTTTTACAGCAACATCTGAAAGATAAGAGTCAGTGAGATCTTTTTTGTAATTTTTAATGTTGGAAAACAGTTCAGCCTGAAAAGTAGCAACTGGAGAGAAGTTAGCCAAAAGACAATTTGAACAGGACTGCAGAATCTGAAGATAAGCAACAGAAAGGTCACTGAGTAAATTTTCAAGATTTGGATACTTCATAAAGCCTTTTAGGTCTTGCAAAAAACTGACCTGGCCACTTTCAGAGAAAATATATTCTGATTGAATACATGTTGAAAAGATACCTTGAGCAGAGCACAATGTTGTACTTCTATCAGTGATCTGCAAATGGAGTCTTGGCTGCTGCTGCCTTCAGTACTATTGCAAGCATTGTGCCCCCTCCCATGGAAACAGGATGAACTAGACGGGCTGTAAGGCCAGACAAGACCTGCCGCAGTTTGGGTTTGGTTAGCAGGGATGGCAACAAGGCTTGGCTTACTAGTGTTCCAGATGGAGCCCAGGAGCTTTACAAATAAAATGGGGGGGGGGAGGGTTCATTGTAAGAAAATATATGAAACCATAACTTCCAAAGAACTACAAAAATTAGAAAATTTTCAGCCACATGACTGTTACTGGCACATCACTTGGAGTTCAGTCACACATACATACACATATGTAGATTTAGTTTGATGCAGAAGTATAATTTCATGCATCTAGAAGGAGAGTCTTTTAGAAAAAACCCTACAGTCCTTTTTTTCTATTCTGCCTGTTTTCTGCAAACAGCCTAGTTGAGCCTGATAGCAACAAAAAGAGCATGCCTTTTCTTTAGCAGCAGATGAAGGAGTCTGCTTGACAGGAGTTTTAGAGAACAAAATATGAGCATCCTTATTTTTACTTTATTTAGTTCCTTCTGCTGGGCAATCCAGTCACTAAAACCTAGTCCTCTCTACAGGTAATCCTATTTGTTACAGCAGAAGGCCAGACACTTGAAGGTTTTTGCTGAAACAGATGATAATTTCAGATTTATTTAGCTTTTACTCATTCAATAGAGTTGTTGACAGGTTACAAAACTGCAGGGTGGTTTTTTTGAGTCAACACATATGATTTTATCAATGCACTGCATGCTATATTAATTTACGGGGTGGGGTTTTTCCCCTTTTCCTAAAGGAAATAGTCCACGCATTTTTCTTTAACCTTTCCTTATTTTATTTCAGATGGTACAGAGGCACATTTTCCCGAAAACTTTCCCCCAGAGGAATCTTTAGGGAGACCACACAACTGCTTCAAGGACTTGGGAACAAAACTCGGCCAGAAGTGGTGTGCGAGGACCAAAGTCCATGCTCCCTATAGGAGGGGAGCGTGAGGTTCTCCACTGCCTCCCACTGTGACTTAAGATCACTTCTTAACAAGGGAAGCTCTATGAATCTGTGATCATTTATGTTTGGATTCAGAGACAGGAATTGTGCCCATAGTCAGACAACACATCTGAAACCTGGAGGCTCTGTTGGCTTTATATTGCTATTCCCTCCCTCCCCCTAAGTTTATATATAGCACGAATATTTGTGTGTTCTGAATCATTATTTTTCTTTGAAACATCTAAAAATACCATTGCTGGAGGAAGCCAGCCATTTGAACTATGTATATTTAGTCTCCTCCAGCTGCTGGAACTGCTGATAGGATTTGAATTTATCAGAAATTTGGTTTAGGCTGCAGGTTTTTTTCTTAGCAACAGTTGCTATGCAAATTATTCAGAGAATTTCTGCTGCAATTGATGCTGGATAGAGATTTGGAATATCAGATTCTTAAAAATCTTTGCTATAAGACACCAAGTTCTTAACCTTTTAATGTGCTGAATTTTGACAACTATATCAACAGAATCATTTGCCCTTCCCTACTGCTCTTCAGCCGTAAATCTTAATACTTTCTTAATAATATATAGAAAAATGAGAGTTTCTAATCTTCCCAGTATTACACAAAAGAGCAACCAAGCAGAGATGAAATTGTCTTTTTCTCTACTCTTTCATTGCCACAGAGGGCCCAGTCCTTTGTAAAGGGGAAAACACTATTCCTGTCTGGTGGCAGTGCCAGACTCTTGAGGGAAAAACAGGGAAAAACCAGAACTCCCAGCCAGCATTAAGCCTATTAACATCTTTGTGAAATTTGTACAATGAATGCAAAATTGAACCAGACATAAATCAAGTCATGGCTAGGCTAAATCAACTGTGGTAAAACTGCACAGTAGAACAAGGAATAAAATAATCCCAAACTCCCAAATTTCCAACACTATGCAAGTCTGTAATAAAGAAATACATTGTACTGATCCTCTCTCTTGGGTCACCACTTGAAGGTGTTGAATTTCCATTATCTGCTACTATGCATTTATGAAAAAGCATCTTATATAACGCACCTTGTTGTGCCAAGAGTGTCAGTGGGGGAGCTAACCTAATGCTATCACTGTAGATATTAGATATAGGCTTGTTTAAGCAAGAACTCAGTGTCTGAGCTTCTCAGTGAGTTAGAGCTGTAGTTCAATACTTAGTCAGGACTTATCTTCCAAAAACTCAATAAAGTTAATACAAGTGCATTAATTAATTACTCTACTGAGAGATTTTGTGTTCAGCACAGACTGGAAAAAATAGGCCACTAATAGTTTGAGCTCATACCCATAAGTAAGTTTCCAGAGCTACAAATCTGGACAACCTTCCCTTAACCCTGGAAAAGGATGATTTAAAGCCAAAATTTCAGCTCCCTGAGAAGTTTTGTATTACAAACGTATGTGAATTTATCCAGTTGCTCATTTTACTTCAGTGGCAGGGCAGGGCAGATCATCACCGCTGACCAAGTGGTAATTCCTGAGCTGTGCAACAGATGAGAATATGTCAGAACTGCAGGTCTGTGATTACATGTTGCATATTGCTACAGCACTGATCAGCTTAGGGGAAACCTTTAGGATTCAGTTGGACTCAGTTTCAAGTCCAAGTTGCATCCAGAGGAATGACTAAAATGACTAAGGCAAGTAAACACTAGGGAAAAAAGCTAACCCTGTCAAAATCTAACTATCAGGTGAAGAGTCACTGGTTTACAGAGACCTTTAAAATTAAGAGAAGCTAGACTACTTGGAAAATTTTCCTCTAAGTTCTGCTTCTATACTTTTGCTGGGTTGATATCGTACGACAACTGGGAAGTTTGAGCTCAATCTCTACATGCCCTTCTGTAATCAGTGATTACTTTTGTAAATGTCACACTGATTAGTCAGATTCTTATTGTCAGAGACTTGTGCATTTCTGTTTTGTGTAAACAATCAATGAACAAAGCGTCCTCTTCCAAGGGCATCACAGGCAAATACATTATGTAATATCTTACATTAAAGAAATGGAAAGCATAACGCTCGGGACCTTCTAAACTTTCCAGCTAAAAATGGTGTATCAGCAAAAAAAAAAAAAAAAACATGTTATTTTGAAGAACAATCTAGATTTCAATTATGTTAAGCAGCATGCAGTAGAAACAAGTTCACAGTTTAGATACTCCTGTCCTCAACTGCTATAAGCCATTGCAGCTCAGCAGATGTACCATGCACTCACTCAACCTCCAGCACCAGCTGGAGAAGGGGGGTCTTCTGAAGACATGACAATGAGCATGAGAGAGATCTTTTGTATAGGCAGCTTGGGGAGAGGGGAGGGAGTAACATGCATTGCAGTAACTTCTTTGTGAACCCTCAGCAATGAATTTACTCACTGAACTGAACTAAGGGACAAAATGCTAATAAAAGCTTGCCTTGGGCAACAACTTTTTATTATTTAAGAAATTCTATTTCTACTTCCATCATCTCTGAGCATTACAAAAATCTTCATCTGACTTTATTCACAGGAATATTTGTTCCTATGGCAGAAGAGCTGCAGTACCACACGTGGTGTGAATGCCCTTCCTTGGCACACCTGCTCTTTCATGAAGGGCTCATCTCACCTTGTGTCAGACAAGCTACAGCTCCATTTCACCAGGAAGTCTGGACTGCTTTAAAGGCAGGGGAGAAGCACGTTTGTTCTAGGTACAACTAGTCTCACGGTGGGCAGTGGTCTGAAATAGCAGACAAAACTCACATCCTAGAGCTGAGTGTGAGGATGCGTAGCTGAGCAGTGCAGTTGCAGGCACCTGTTTGGTTGGGAGTCAAAGTCAGACGAGGAAAAAATCCCAACTGCTCAAGTCTTAGTCTTGTGCATATCTGAAGCTATAGCCTATACAAGAAGTTATCAGAGAGGTCAAGAATGACTTCTGTAATACCTACTTTTGAACACTGAGTATTACCAGACATCTTCCTTCATTTTGCTAATTCCTAATATCAGGACGAAGGCTTCCTCCTCGGCCAAGAAACATTACTTCCATTATAGATTTAGCCATTAATATATTTCTGATAATTTGTTTCTCCCAGAAATAAGCACAGTTGTCCAAAGCCTTTTTGTGCATTTTAGGTACATCATGCTTCAGAGTCAGTCACAAAATAGGGCCTTTCACTAATGGGTCCATTGGATGGGTCACCAAGCAAAAAAAGAAAAGAGGAAGGAGAAATATCCAGCTGTGTTGTGTCCCCTTACACTTTAGGGATTAATAGTATTCTGAGTGAAGAGTAAAGAAAATTGCTCTATGTTTCTTGTCTGGGCAACACTGTGCTCATTTAGGGCAGGTAGAAAGAACTACATTAAATGGAAAGTACTGGCCTCAGGTACAATATTGTGTATTGTACACTATGGGAACCCAATTTTATCTTCAGCATCATTTCTAGAAACACAATGTAAAAAATAATGAAAAACCTACAAGTCTGTGCTTAAAATTTTAAGGTGGTTCCTTGCAACAGTAAGGAAAGGTAACCCTATCTTCACATAAAAGGTTCAGCAGGATAGGTAATATTTAAATTTTTATTCATTTTTCATTTCTTTTAGCAATTGAACTATTATCACAAGTTAGATAAAATACTATACAGATCATTATGACAACATGGCAAATTTAGTATTATTTTGATGACTTTGTTACTAAACTATAGGTTACTAAGATTCATTGAGAGGTTTTAAAGCTAAAGGTGATTTTCCACTACAATTTTCCATTCTCCTCCCAACCCCAACTTAGATATCTCCTGTTTTTTCTTTTTACATAGCCTCAGCAACCACAGCCTAAGAAAACTAATTGCTTTGCTGTTTTTGAAGTTGCTGTGAGCATCCCACTGTAGAGAAGCTGCTTTTGTAAAGCAAACAGATATGAGTTTCTGAGATAGAAAGGCTTCAATTGACAGAGGGGTTTAGAATTGCTTCTTACTGTTTACATACTTTTTAACAAGGCTGAATTCCCTTTGTAGAAATCATTAGTGTAAAATTCTCTAACAGACTACATTGACTTCAGTCATTTCAGTTGCTGTTTATTCCAAAATGATTTAACATTCAAAGCAAATGAAGGTCTGCTGCAGTAAAAAGACAACTTCTTGCTGTGCCACTGGATGCAATAAATACAGTAGACAGCAGAGCAGAATTATTGTGAGTGATTTGAACCACAGTTGTTTGTCTAATATGTTTATTATTGACCACTACTGCTTCTTAGGCTGATACAATTAACAGAGTTGTTGTATTTTTAATGTCTAATTTCCTACCTGTTTTTGTAGAAGTCAGAGCAATTTATCTGACCTTAGTCTCATAGCTCAATAAAATGCCAAAATCCTACATCCAGGTAAAGAGGTAAGTATGTTCCCCAGCTAAAAGTTATTCTTTTCTATTAATCTGTCTCTAGTGAGAATCCTTTCCTTATGATTTCCAACTCCATCAGGTAGGTTTGGGACAGTGTAATGTCAGACTGGACTCCAGCTTCCACAGTGTATTGAGGCAGCCCTAACTGATATGGTGCTGATAGCTGTTAAAAACCAAGTAACAACTAAATCACCAAGCCTCTTAACAGAGATCCTTTCTGACAATGGCAGGGCCATCCAGTGGACCCTGAAAATCACAATGGAAAACCAAATAATGCTAACACAGAATTTCACAAAGTCGAGGCACAGGTGATGGAGGGGAATCACTTCCAAAGGCAATCTCACATCTTTTCCCTTTGTATGAGCACACTTTCTTGGCAGTTGCCAACTACTGAATTAACAACAGACCTGAAGAAATCCCACCTCTCATATTAGGGTAAAATCATATTATATGTGAAAATTTAGAAAGACATAGAAAAAAATCATGTAGATCTTCTGTCATATCAGTTCCTACTGAAAAATTGTAAGATACCAGTCAAGCACAAGCCCATAGAGCAGCATACTTAATATTCTCAGTATTTGACAACCTACTGGTTAAATTAAGAGCCAGATTTGGGGCATAAAACAGAGAAGTTTGATATACAAAGCAAAGAGGGATCAGCATTCTAGGAGACAGCTGGTCATGCACAGCCCAGTGTGGTGCTTAATGCAGCTATGACAAAAATCGGGGTCAGTTTGGGCTGGAAGGAAGGGGCCTGCTTGATGGGCAGGACAATACTATGAAATAGAAAAATAAGAGACCCCCAAACAACATGGCATGGAATGTAAAAAATTCTTCTCTTTATCTTCAGTTTCTTCAAACAAAAGAAGGGGAGCTGAAAAAAGAGAATCTACCTCTGCCTGGAAATTGTCAGTCTTCAGTAAAGGTGCATGTGAGAGACCAAGAAAAAAATTCCTCTGAACTATGTTTAAACATCTTTAAATGCAACAGTTCTGTTATTTCTCTCCTCTTTAAACTGCTTTGTCACAAGAGGCTGTCCTACACTTGATAAATTCCACTTTAATCAGCAGGTGCCTCAATCTATGACTCAGAAGAATTAAAAAAAACCCAAAACCAAACGGTTAATCATTCAAAAATGTATATAATCAAATAAAGAAAAACTCACAGAACCTCCAGGAGACAGTATCTGGAGGTGATTAATAATTAACATTCCCATTTTCAAAAGGAAGTTTTATTCTTAGAGGTGACTACTTTTCCAGTTCAAGATTCCATCTTCCTTATTGCTTTAATATCCTTTTGGAGCAAATAGAAATGTTTTTCTCTAAAAATCATAACCTTCAAATAAAACAGAAATGCATTTTAGTAACAACATTTACTTTCCTGAGATCAGTGTGGAGATTCTTTGTCATTTCCCCCGCTTTATGTGTTTCAAGGGATATTAAGGTGATATTGTACAGGATGAATACTGTTCAGAAATGGATGATGTTAATTATAAACACTGTAGAAACAAATATTCTTGCTTGTCAAAATGGCTTCCACCTTAAAACAACACCTATAGAAAAACATTTGCCATAATGTCACTCACAGCTTCCTCTATTCTGTCTCATTCCCTGCAGAAATGTTTGAAAATTCAGAGGGGTGACTGAAGGTTCTCATTCTAACATGAAACAAAAAAAATAATAGGTGAAGTAGGAAATATTTGATATGTAGTAAAGAAATCAAGATGCCGCAGCATTTGCTCCTGTCTGCAGAACAGATTAACAGCACTGCTGTGATCTACCCCTACCTAAAACAAATCCAGTTTACAGTTTCTAGTAGACCATGGTCAGTAGAAATTTCTTCTAGTTTTACTATCCAGAACTCTAATACTTACAACTGTGACTTAATGAAAAGCAGAGCATAACCTTCAGCAGTAAACCCCTTTCAAAAAGAACTCATGTGCTTAGACTGCCAAGTGAATTTAAACACCTTCCTAGCAGAGAAGCAGCAATTCCCTGTGTGGTGTGAGCAGACTTTGGCTGCCCCTGTGTCCTCTGGCCCAGCTCTCACTCACACAAGCACCACCTCTGCCAGAGCTCTCGAGGGCTCTGCCCAGCCCTCGGTAAGATCCCACCACCAAACCAAAGGATTGATTTCCCTGTCTCCAGTGGAGCACACGCTTTCTGGATACTGCTTAATCATCCCTGCTAGAAATAACTTTTCCCTGGGGCTTATGGAAAGGCTTCTGAAGAGAAAATCTCTTGCTTTCAGAACGTATCAGGCTGCCAAAAATGGTAGGTATTTTCAAAGGAGATGTTCCCCAAGGAGGATAACCTCCCTACAAGGTCTTTACTCTTTCACTGTCCCCAGCTCCACCAGCTGAGCTCTGCACTGGCATATTAACATGCACAGCACCCTTTGTGGAAAAGCATAAACATTTTCAGCAAAGGCACTCTGTGCAAGTGGGGCTGCCTTCTCCTCAAGATACACTTAAATAAAGCGGTTCTCAGCAAAATAGATCCCCTGTTATTCCTTTCCCTGTGGAATGTATTTGGGGTCAGGACATTTTTTCAAGCCTCTCCATTAACTCCTGTGAGTTTGCACCCAGCCCCTCCACCTCGTTGCGGAGGGAAGGTCTCACTCCAGGCTGAGGAGCCTGCCCCGTGCCTGCCCTCTGCTGCTGTGGTACCGGGCAGCACTGCAGAGCAGGCCCCACTGCAGAGGGGCTCTGTGCCCCACTCGGGTCAGTCCTGGTATACGCTTTCATCTCAAAACCAGTATGGAAGATATCGGTGATCTAATGGTCACACAGGACATGGCATTAGGTTTCGGTATTCCTGGCGGGGGTCATGTCTCACTTGGAAGAAATAGGAATTCCAGAGGAAAACTATTGGCTCTGTCTAGTTTTTATCTAATAACTAACAATCCTCAAGTGCCAAAATATTTTGCAAAATCTTTTCAGATTTCACTATACAAACTACAGTGCCTGCCAGGATACAAAACTGCCGCTCACTTTACGAACATATCAAAGATTGTTATAGTGGCTCCCCTTTCTTACAACAAGAGACTTTCTTTATAATTAGTCCCAAAGGCTCTGCAGTCAAGGTTTTCCTTGTGGTTAAAGAGAAATGAAACACTGACCTGTAGCTATTAATATTGATTAATAGAGGTTTGTAATAACTTTTTTTTTGTTTTCAGCAATCATGGCTACAGATCAGATATTCATCAGTTTGCTTTAAACTAATAAAAACATTAAATGAGACCACATGCATATATATTGCTACATATACATATATATATATATGTTTTTTGAATGTCATCTCTGAAGACATTTAAAGCCTACCTGGATGAGTTCCTGTGTCACCTGCTCTGGGCGGCCCTGCCTTGGCAAGGGGTTGGATGATCTCCAGAGGTCCCCTCCAACCCCAAAAATTCTGTAATTCTGCGTACATGCACCCTGCAAGTCCACATCTACTTCAAAGTACACATACTGACAAAGCCTATTCCGAATATAATTCCTTTCTTGCACAGTGGTACCAACAGGAATCTACAATTTCACTTAATGATACAATTGGATTTGAGCTACTAAAATTTCATCTCAGCAGAAGTAACTATTTCTCACTTTGTCATACAGTTTGCATTATATACTGTTAGATGTTAACTAAAATTTGAAATATTTAAAATCCTTCACACAATCCCTATGAATTTCATATTTGCCATTTATCTTTGACATTTCACAAAGGAATCAACAAATTAAGATTATTATATAAACAAAACCAACACAAGACAAAGACAGAAGATCCAGGTTGATCTTTCAGTTTAGTAAAATACTTTAGTGTCAGCTTCTCTGAATTAACTGGAACTATTTATACACTAAGTTACGTGCTTCAGGCTGAAGGCCACAGAAGAATATGGCTACAGTGGTAATTAATTTGAAAAGACCTAACTTCCATGCCCACTCCTGGCCCCAGCTCAGCCTTGAGGGGAGCGGGTGGGTTCCACAAGCCCCCCAGGACGTGCATCTCCCACGGACCGTGCAGAATTGAGCGCAGCGCAGCCACACCAAGAAACACAAGAGCAGAACAAGGCTCTGCCCCGCTCCAGGGCCTGCCTGGCTGTCCCAGCCAGCACAGCTGGAGTCCCAGCAGGAGCAGATGGAAACCGTCGAGACACCATAGGTGTCTCCTACTGCACCACTCACAGGTGCTTATTCTTGATTATACTGAGCACAGAATAAGAATGAGACTAGCAGAGGAAAGAATAGAAGCTTAACGAAAAATACCTTTTAAAATACCATCTGATATCTTTTTTTAATTGTTATAAATATAGACAATACAAACTCTGGCAAAGCCCTCAAGCCTTTAAGTCTATCGTTAGCTCAGCAAGTGAACAGGAGTAGAAGCTAAAATGGAAGTGATGGCATATATTTTAAGAGAACTAATAAATCATTCATCAGTCTTTAATTATCCTACTCTATAATCATAGAATCAAGCAATAAGTATTTTGTATCCAAGTTGAACACTTCTACCTGGCCATTGACTAAAATTGGGAAGCACTTAAAGACTCCTGTTTTGGTTTACTTATAGACAGCCCAATTTCAATCTACTTATTATGTCATTTGCATCTCATCCTGAAAAATCCATATGCATTTCAGCATCTTTAATTGTGTGATTAGACCAATAACATTAATATCTGCAAGACTTATTTCGAATAATATTACTTTAGTACCAGAACAAATATGTTCTGAAAATACACTTTAGTTTAAGAATGTTCTTCAGCACTTGAATTCAAGTAAAAATACAAGAAATGTTCTATTGCCAGATTTTTCCTGATTGTCACTAATATACTTTTAAGTGCATTATTTCTACTACAACCCATGAACTCTTGCCTGGGACCCCAGTTGATTTATTGTGTCACCATCCCTGGAGTAAACCCGTCGAGAAACCTGCACGTCCTTGTAAGGGATAGAGGGAGACAGAAATCACTCTGATGTTGGAATACCCACTCGTAATTTTTAACCTGAGGAGTATTACACAAAGAGTTGGGTAGTTAACATACAATTAATGACATTTTACTAATTCTAAGAAAAGGTTAATAAAAGTAGTTCAGAGATAATGGATACTTGTTTTAATCCAAATGCCAAGTTTCCTTAAAACCTCTCAAAAGCCAACAATACCTTGATCAGTTTTTCCTACAAAGAGAGTACATTAGCAAATGTGTAGGTTTGGCTATCTTAAAGGATATTTTGCCACTTAATACTGTTATACTTTTGTGCTGTAAAAAAATGTTCATGTAAAATGATACTCAATTACAAGTTTACAAACAAACTGGGGCCTACACCCTGTTGACACATGCAAGATTGCCCTTTTATTATGTTAATGGAACTTTAACAATAATGGAGGACCTCTGTGACATTTAAGGATTTACTCAGTTAAAACATACATTCACATCTTGAGTTTGACACATCTAGCATGATAGAGCCTAAATAAAGAAGCAATCTTGATAGTCTGTTTAAAGCATGACCATAAACTACTTTTGATATTCAGTTTACACAATCACATCCAGACCTGCTAAAATTTCTGCAGTATATTTAGCCAGTGTATACAAGTATCCCTCATCAAGAGGTCTCACAAGACTTAAAAATGAAAGGTTTTAAGTAGATGCCCCTTTGAATTTGAAAAATCTTTTCCCAGCATCTTTGTTACCAACACTTGCTCCTCAAAATGGATTCGATTACATTACAGTGCCCTTACATATGATCTTGGATGACTTCATATTTTAAGCAGGTTAAACATACATCAGGCAAATCTTTATGCCTTTGATACCAGTGAAAATTTTTCCTCTTTGTTTCAGTTGTTTTGGTGACATAATTGTTTGGAAAGATTTCAAGACTTGGAGGCATTACACTATTATAAGTTCTGTCAATGGCATCTCTGAGATAAGGCTGGTATGCCCCAGTATCCTGCTAGAGGCATCTACTGCCAGAGCACTTATGAGATTTGGACCTTATCTTTAGGCACTGTTCTTTTTGTTTGGTTGGTTTTGTTGTTGTTTTGTTTGGGGTTTTTTTTGTTTGTTTGTTTTTTTTTTTTAGTTCGAGTCTTGCCATATGCCCAGAAAACCCAGTTTCCCTGTGAATATGCCTAAGCATGTCAGCAAAAGAACAACCCTATAGAAAATGTCACTTTTCACAGAAGCCTGGTATTAATGCATTGCTCAATATTAGATATAGAAATAAATATTAGAAATAATATTGACATTTAGAACTATACTTTTAGCCCAAAGAATCTCAGAGTTTGCCCACCACTGCCAAACTTCAAACAAGAAACACAGCCCTGGGGGTAAACCATGAGCTGCTTGGGAGGAAACACGCTGCCCTTAGATCCCTCAGGTTACAAGAGTGGGAAACTCTTGGACACAGGACCTGTATGTAACACCTCTTTGCTGTTACAGCATTAAGACTCTTGGGGATGCAAAAGCCAAGGCTCTGTTGTACTTCAGACTTCATTATTAGTGTGAAATACTTTCCAATGTGCAGCCTGGGGTAGGCTATGCCCTGTGCTCCAGAACTGCCCCATGCCTGCAGCCATGGAAAAGAGGAGCTCTGCCACTTTTAAGCCACCATAAAATTGCAGCTGTGACCAGTTGTGTCAGCTTCTCGGCCCTTGGCTGCCAGCAACATCCCCTATAAGTATGTATAAAGTATGTCAACACTGAATAGCCAGAGGAGAGACCATTCCTTGCCATAATAATGTTCTTGAGCTAAAAAATCTTTTATAAGAATTGCTCAGTTTTTCTTTGAAAGCACAACACGCTTTTAGATTAATCTGGTTAGGAGTATCCTATCAGGAATGTGAACTCCTGAACATAGAATTCCAGATCCAGACACCAGAGATTCTAGCTTTGCAGAGTTTTGTCAAAGAATAAGATCAAACAGATATCAGGTCCTTGTATTTTATCAAGGGCAGAAAGGTGACATTATTCCCAGCCTAACATCAGAATGTAGCTTTTCACTGAGCTGGTGAAAGCTTGCCAACCCATACCATTTTATGTCTTAACATACAAATCATGGGTATTGACAGTTAATACTCTCATACTGTACATAGAGAGTCTTTTTCACTGAACTTGTGAAAAATGCAGCAGTCACAGGAAAAACCATGACAAAAAAAACATTGAAAAAAAAGTTTGGCTGGTCTGTGGATCTGAATGTGCAAGGGAAAGGAATAGAAATGTAACTTCATATTTTATATCAGTTCCTGTGCTTTGTCCTACCTACTGACTTTATTGACAGCATCTCACAAAACAGGATGCGAATGTCTCCTGGTGCTGAGAGGAAGAATAAAAGAGAAGAGATTTTATTTTACTTTTTTCTCACTTTAAAAAAATGCACATTGATTACAAAAAATCTGCTTTACAAACTCATGTATTTATTTTTTTTTAAATGTTACAAGTTGTTTGGTCAGAAGTTGTTTAGTAAAGTGTAGATGCAGTATAACAATTTTGATGGCAAAAGTAAGGATTAACTTAATGCCGATGCTTGTCCTGTCTAGGCCTAGGAGGTATGACTTGAAATCCCAGAGACATTGAAATTAGGATATTTTGAGTGCATGGGTTTTTATAGATCTCTTAATAGTGTTACTAAAAAACCCAATTACCAACCCCACAAAGCTGCTCCTGCAAGACATGCACATTTCCCCTGGGAAGGTTAGATATCTGACTACTCATGCCTGGTGCTAATCTTCTGAAGATCCTTGAAAGAGGCTTTGAAGTGGGAGCAAGACAAGTGCCAATATCCCAAGCAAGTCAATATAATAATTCCTCTGAATTCAACAGAAGGCTTTGGAAGTAAGCATAAAAGGTCCAGAGACAGGAATGACACTTATAACTGCATTCATTAAGAGTAAGAGCATACCCATTCTCTGCCTAATGAGCATCCAAGATAAATCAAACTTACTGAGCTCTCTGAGCTTTGATTTAGAGAGATCCTCAATAACCTAGGGCATCATTTATAAATGCAACTACAGTTATGCCATCAAAACCAGGCCAAGAATAAAATCTCAATCCTTTGTCATAGCTAAACATTGACTGTCATATGCCATGACACTGAATTTCCAAAAACTTTGGGTTACTTGCTGATTTTTAAGTAAAAGCAAACAATCACAAATTCTGAGTTGATGAGAAGTGCCACAATATAAATGTTTGGAATATTCGATTGCTTCTGTAACTCATCCATGGCAGACAGTTACTTCATCTCTAGCATTGTATAAGTTATTTAACTAAATATATTGAGAACTGAAGAACGGTGCTAGGAGGTTAAGACTAGAAATTGAGAATATAATGCATGCATTAAAATTACCTAATGTTAATGCTCTTTCAAAGAGCAATTTCTGTAGATGAATTTAACAAACATTATGGCTTACAAAAATGATGGATGCAAAGTTCAAGACCAGACCCATTAATAGAGCTGCAAATTCTTTCCAAATTTGACAGTTTCATAGCTTTGACTTTCAATTCTCCACATTTTGTTACAGCAAGATCCATAAAACATTTTCCTGGTTAGATCTATTCCCAGCTTAATTCAGAAGGACACGTGTTATCCAAAGGTCTAACAACTGTGTATAGGGACCAGTGTGTTATAACTTAGCTCACAGCCACCCATATTTTCAAAGGAGCCACAGCTGCATCAAGACTATGTTTCACAGCTTGCTTCTCCTCCTGTGGTGTTATACCTCTGCTGATTCTCCTCTGGGCAAGCCTTCTCTCGTTATCTTGGTATACTTTTTATTGCCAAATTTCTTTCACTAAGCAAGTTTGTCTCCTGACTGTACACTTGAAACATAAACATCAATGCATGGACACTCTCAGCTGTCACAAGCTGCTTTTGCAGTTGTCATGACAGGCTCAGGGGTACAGAGCCCTGCTCCCTTGCTGAAGCACAACCCCTGTGCACAGCCCATGCTGGGACCCAGGCTGCCTGCTGGGGAGGCAATAGAGACTAAAATAAGACATCCTATCAGAGATGGTAGAGCACAAAATACCCCTACTGCATGGGGCTGTTGTGGGCTACAATATCAAGTCTGGTAGAATTATCAAGGATGAGAGAATTTATGTAGATACTATATTTAAAGGTCAGACATGGAAATCATGAACAATTCAGCCCTCAGGATCTTTTAAAGATTACAGTTTTAATTGGTTTAATATTTCTTCCTCCACTGCAGTAAACCTGTGCTCAGACAAGTGGAAGGGGTTTTGTCTGTTGTGCATTCCCATTAATTGCCTGTCCCCTGTCCCTTCAGTAGACAAATTCTCTTATGTGGTTATAACAAGGGAAGAGTGCAGTGTATTTTCCAGCAAATTTAAAGAGCTTTGACAAATTTAGTTCTGTGGTAGTTCATTGTTGCTGGGTTTTTGTTTTAAATGTATATAATTTTTAGTGCAGATTAAGTACAGTTGCCTGAAATACTTGTTTAGTTTTGAATCTTTACTACTGCTTAATAGCTTCACTACCTACTGTAAAGCACAGCTTCCAAATTACTGCATAAAAAAGCCTTCCAAGCTATTCCTACTGTATCAGTGACATAAGAGATCTGATGTGGATATTTAGTTCTTACCATGATACCATCATTAATATTAAACAAGAATGTCTTATAGTAAAAAAGTATTTGCATATTATTCATTACCAGGACAGCTCTGCCTCCATCTTTGCTTTTCTATGTCCCACTCTGTAACAGATAATTCTGTGAGGACTGGCCATTTTACAAGCATATTTCACATTTCTCTACAGTATCTTCAGACACTTTTCACTTGAATTTCCACTGCAATCGTTGCTATGTAGTAGGTGAAGAGACGCAGTTATAATAAGGACTTGTTACATTGCCTGACTCTTGCCCTCTGAGAGCTTTAGCTTTCCAATTTCTCCCTCCTGTAAAAAACTAATGAGGTCCCTTCTGTACTGCTTCATATTGTCAGTCATTCTTCATTGCAGTGGTCCTTGAAATAGCTTTTCTGTCACAGGAATTGCTGTAAAGGTGTTCATTTGGTATACTGAAATAAATGCATTCATTCACCCTAATCACAAAAAAAATTCTTTATAACTCTGAAAAATCTATTTGGGTAAATGATACTCCAAGTTATAATCCAATTTTAGCACACATTTTTTCAACTAGAATTTTTTTCTGTTTATTGTTAGGAACAGCATTGTTCACTATATAACAGTAATTACATTTAGTTTACATCCTTTTCCTAATTTTGTATAATATTTTTAATAAATCAAAAATTACAAAAGAAATAAGAGGCTAACAGTTGTGAAACCATATAACCTGTGTTTCTTCACTAACGATGTCTCAAAACTAGGTGAACTTTTAGCACATTTCACATTGACTTTGGACTGGTTTAAGTAATTATCAAGGGAGTCCAAGTTTGTAAAACATACTTTTTGATACGTAAAAAAACAAACCCCAAGAAATTAAAGGAGTCTTGCCCAAACTGCTCAGCTGTACACACTCAATAAATCTGCACAATTTTTCCTAATAATACAGATAAAAATGCCAGTGTACAGGAGGGAAGGGAAAAGTGGAACTGATACTAGGACCCTATTGAAAATCCTATGCAGGCAATATGCTTTGAATAATGAGCAGGTCTGCTGATAGGGACAGCGCTGACTATTCTACACAGCCAAGGTTCATTCTTGCAGGAGAAAGAAGGGGGAAAAAAAAAAAAAAGAAAAAAAGACTGAGCTCCATAGGATGTTGGTAAACTCAGGGAAACCACTTGTCTGGCCCCATAGGTTGAACATCCATTAGCTCCTGGACCATATCAGACACATATCTGGAGACCATCATCTGATTATGTTTAATTTGCAATGATTTGGGTTTTCATGTTCCAAGACTTCTCCCTAATGTGAACCAAACTGCAGCAAATAGGAATAGCCAGATTTGTTTCAAAGGCCACGCGATACTCAGTTCGCAAGGAGGAAAGTAGTTCCACTCTTGACAAGAGATCTCATATACCAACATGGCTGGGGTATATGGTCCACGTGAGACTTTAGGGATGTAATTAGTCACAGCTGAAGGTGGATTAGATGAGCCCTGCCTTTAACAACCTGCAGAGCAGTTTTGCTTTGAAAATGAACAATTGACTCCTTTAGTTGCTACCTTACCATAAAATGAGAGTCAGATAACTTTTTTCAGTCCTTGAAATATTGCTAATAAAAACATTTCATTGTTCAAAGCCTATGTACTCTCATCCTCTTCACTAAGTGTAGACAGCAGTCATAGAGAAGATGGTTCCACATCATGCCAGCGAATTACTCCCAAAAATACAGAGCTCTTTTCCCCACAGCAGAACTAACACAAGTGAAAAAGTCATTTTCCTCCCAATCACACCAGTAACTGCTAGCCCAAATGTCCTCAAACTTCAATTGCTTTGTTCTTGATTGGCAGCAATAAAAAAAGAAAAGACTCAACACCCCCATTTATGAAACCAGTACTGACTTAAGAGGCACTGTTTCTGTGCAGACACACTTTATAATTTTCAAAAGTAACAATTTAAGCTGTAAAACAAAACCAAATTAACATTAGCACATGGAATCTCAGTAGAGGTAAAAAGGCATCCCAGTATCCAAGCTGCAAAGACTAGGTAAAACAATGTTCTTCAAACACAACAAGTAAATACTCTGGATGCTGGACATGCTCCCTATGAAGTTAAAAACCTTTTCACATATGACCTGAGCAAGCCTGGCTGCTTTTACCAATTCCTGCTTGCTCTGAGCAGGGTGGTGGGCAGGGACAGATCCATGGCTGCTGCTGCTACAACCCAGCTGAACTCAGCTCAGCTGGGCCACTTTACATCTATGAGGAGCCAGTCCTTACTCCTATAAAACTGTTAATACTAGTCAACAGTAAAAACTACTGGTTGCATTGAAAAATATCACTTGGATCTCCTTGGATTATCAGAGACCTTCAACATTTGTATTGCCATAGCTCTCCCTTAGAAAAAGAGACAGAATTAGATTACAAGACAGTTTAAATTCTAACTAATGCTTGCATTCATTAATAATGTCCAAAAAATAATGATTTTTAATTTTATTGGGGGTTGCCTCTATAGCCCAGTGTTATTTTGTCTGCTTCAGAATGAAAACAATAATTTCCTAATATAAGCCCACATGTAAATTATTGTACATGCAAATTTTGTGTTGCAAAGCTTGCCATATAATACATCACAACTGTGAGATATTTTTCTATGAATGAAATAGATGGAATAGGAAATGTAGTTGAATCAGTATGGTTCAATAAGCAAAAAAAAAAAAATTGAAAGTTCATCAAGCAGCTCCCTAGGCAACATCAAAATTTCAGTTCTGCCTGACTAACACTGGGGGCTCTGCAAGGAAATCCAAAACATATAAATCATGATTTAATCTGTAACAGTAAAACCAAGCAACATAAACCAGAGAATAAATCAGGAGAAACCCACCTTGGAAGCCATATGCACAGAAACAAGGAGCCCTAGGCAGAAGGGAAGCTTGCATATTCCCCACCCTGCTCTTATATTGCCTCTAAATGTCTCCCACTAACACCTGGAGCTTCAACTTCCCAGCACAGCAGGTCTCAGGAAATTACACAGATTTTTTTCTCTGTAATTTCAAGAGGTATAAAACCAAACGCAAATTATTTTAAAAGAGAACAAAAAATGCAGAAGATGTCAGGATCTTTTGGATAAGGACCTTAAAAGAGATGAGTGCAAAGGCTAAATTAAAAATCTAACATGCACCCCTTTGTTAATGATTGCCCCAGTGTATTCCCCATCTGTATTTCCTATGCCTGACTGCACTTGGATTTTTAACACTAAGTAGATCACACAAAAATTAAATTTGAAAATATGAATGTCAATTAATGTTTCTTTGGCTGTTTCTACAGCTGATTTCAACCTTGAGAGGAGCACAGTATGTGCAAGAGTGCTCTGACAGCATGCTGCAGTTGGGCAAGCACATCTCCAGCAGTGACATCAGCAGTCAGGAAGCACATGGTGCACCCAAGTGGAAGAGAAAACCACCTGAGGAGCCTCCTTGTCATCATCTACGGAAGGCACCATAGTAGGAGGAGTGGGTGAACCAGACAGTGCGTGCTTCTAACTGACGGTGGGAACCAGCACCTGACAAGTCAACGTGTGTGTTACCTCTGCTTTACAAACTTTTTGGGGGCTTCAAAAGGGTGTTTGCAGGAAAGCTTCAGCTTAGCACTGCACTCACCAAAACCTTCAGGAATTTTGACAAGTTGAACTTCACAGGTTGCACTCTTCCCATTCCACATAAAGGCACCCAGACACAGCGAGAAACTAAATGTGCCTAAGATCACCTAAGAAGTCAGCAGGGTATTTGGCTTCCAAAGCAGCTAAGCAGCAAAATTCAGCCTAGTGGGACTCATTTAAGAATATTTATGACCCATATCATTAAGTCATTAAGTGGAGTCTTAAACATTTGGCTTAAACATTGAAAAGGGATGGATTTAAACATGTTCTAAGCATCTCTCTGAATACAGTATTTTGACACTACATATTTTAGTTCAATCAAAGGCAAATACTTATAGGACAGCAGTGAACTGAAGTTTCTCCCACTGATTTTTTTCTAAATTTTTAAAAATATATTTTATTGCTTCTTACCTCTGTAAATATTTATTTTAGTTTGCTCACATTCTTCTCATAGTCATTCATTTCCTTTATCCATAAATAATTAGTATCAACGGCTTATTAAAGCACTAAACATTGTATGGTTTGATAAATTTTTTAAAGAAAAAAAGTATCCAGCTTCATGAACTCTGAGTAATCTAGAACGGCTCCTTACACAGATTTTTATTCTATCCAATTTTAGGGAAAATCATCCTTACGGATCAATACTGTTCCTTAAGACAATACGAAATTACAGGTGAATTCATTGCTCCATAGGAAAATGAACTGTCATTAAGTATACCAAACCACAAGTCATAACTCTAAGATCTGAGTCCTAAACAAATCTTTCCTTACAATTGCAGCATGGGAAGGACAGTAAACACCCAAATTATTGCCTTATTTTTGACAGGTAACTGATTGACCTTTTCACCACAATGCCAGGAGCACACTCCTCCCTTTTGTGGGGAGATCTTCCTAGTTGTAGGCAGTTAACTGAGTCTGTACTCTGAAAGCTCCGGGAAACTGGAGATTTCTAATCAAGACTTCACCTCAGCAGCAGCAGTGGGTTAGAGCGTGGGAGATAATCACATATGGGGCCTGTATTGCACTGCAGATAAATCCAGCTGTTGGAGGCAAAGCCTCCTGAAAACGATCTTTTCAATGATCACCACTGGATTTACAAGTCTTCTGTAATCCCCACAAGCTCCCAGTTGTGACTTTTGTTCTTTTTGGTGGCTTTCATTAATTCCACAATGTTTTTTTTTTTTAGAAAACAGATTATTATCCCATTCCTTCTTTCTGACATCAAACAAGAAATCCTATTATTATTTAGGGAAGAATCCTCCATTTCTGACTTTACAGATTAAATTTCATGTTTGGCAACAGCACAGCAAGGCATAATAAATTGTTGTCTGTGGATTAGAAAATCTGAGAAAATTGTCAGTAATTGGGTTTTCTGTTTGAAATACTTTACTTGAAGACTTTAAAACTCAAGAGACAATCATCATCTCTAAGTTTCTGGGCATCAGCTATTTTATATCTTTATTCAATTTCTAATAAATAATGGGTTCAAAGAAGTGCCACTTCTGATTTTCAACACAGATCTAGAAAGAACATTCATATGTCCTTAATGGGGATTGTAACTTAGATTGACTCTTTGAAAACAGTGCAACTTCTTTTCAGAAGACTCTCATTTGTATTTCCCTGGAAGTTTCTACTTTTTTTTCTCTTTCTACTAATTTTTTGAAGAAGAAAGAGGCGGTAAATTAAACCTTACTGTAAAATGAAAGAGGCATAAAGAGAGTGAACTTTGTTTTTTTTTATCATCACTTGCCTTTTAACAAAAAAAACCAAAAAAGCACCACTAGCTGACAAGTATATGTCCTATTTTCTTTACTGTGGCTGTAAATTAAAGGAGAGGGGGAAAGCTAGGTCACTGCATTTCATTATGTCTACCAAGAGGTCAACAGGTATGCTTCGATATATTTCAGAAACACACTAAATTAGAAATCAAATTGGAGTAATATATTTCACAAAATATTTCCATTTAATCACAGGAGCAGGACTTGTAAATAACAGAGTTCAAAGCTTTGGAGCAGATGGTCTTTCTGTTTTAATTCTTCATCTGATCTGCTGTATGCCAGTAAATCTCTGAGTTTCATTTGCTTTATTCAAATCCCTTGGCTATTCAGGACACATCATGTTGAAGCGTTCTGCTGTGGAATTTCAGTTGTCTTATATATCCTCCTAAACTAAAATAAAACGTATATTTTGTACTCACAAAGAACAACATGACAAAAACCACAACACTGCAAAAAAGGATTCTTTCTTGGTGACCTATTTAACTACTATATATATTTTTTGTATATATATATATATATATATATACACATATATATATATATATATACACACATATAATATATACAGAGAGGATGCAGGCACCAAAGGAATAGGCCAGACTTCAAAAAGTGCTTACTAGAAATGCAGAAGCAAAGTAGTTCTAACCACTTTAAAAATACTTCTCTATGTCAATTTTAATCCATCACCTAATAAATACATTTTACCAAGTTAGGATTCAATTGCTTTAACTTCATTGCTACTAATCACTTGCACTAACATCAAGGTTCAAAGCATTGCACAGAGGAACTGTGCCAAGTTAATTTGGCTGTTTAGATTTAATAGTATTTTTTTTTAAAGGATTTAGCTCTACAGTCCCATGTAACATGAGCGACACAGCCTCTTTCAGAAAACTTTATGGAGTCCTAAAGCTGACTTGAAAAAACATGGGGCTGCTTGACATCTTTCTTTTTGAAATGTGACTGTAAAACTGTTCGGAGATGCACATCCCCTAAGACTGAGTTACCTGCAGCCCTATGTTCAAATGCATCTTTCCTTTCCCATTTGGATAATTTGTTGGAGAACGAAATCATGTGACCCTAAGACTCACTGGGACTATACACATTCCTATATACAGCTGGAGATTTTCAAACATATCCTCTTAAAATAGGTGCCTGCAATCCACAGATGGACTTGTTTGACAAATGCATTACCCACAGTCATGTAAGGATTAGGTGAGTGGAACTAAGAATTGAAAGACACTTAGCATTTGTGCTTCAAAAGAGCATCTCTGATGGTAAAAACAAATTCTATTTTCTTTTAGTTTATTTTTTCTTATAAAGCAGTTATTTTGATACCATAAACCATCATAAAACAGCCTATTTGTTTGATTACATCCACATATTTTTAGCATTTACTATGGAATGACATGATAACTGGGATAACAGCCTTTGAAAGGGAAAGTGAAAATCTGGGTTATGTGTGAGCACTGATGGACAGGAATCTCAGCCACGGAGGAAAAATAGTTTTGTCCTACTTTCTGAGCAGATGAGAATTAGAGAGAGAATGAGCAACTTCCAATTTTAGGTTAATATTTTCACCCAGTGAGAACTCCGAAAAATGTATCATCCTTTGTCACGCAGCAACTGTGCCCATGGAGGCAAAGACTACTCTGTGTAACCCTTGACACTTTACTAAACCAAAAGCAGTTGCCATTTTTTATATATTAATTAGGATAAGTCAAGAAAACTATAGGATGCAAGGCTATGTCTCATGGGCACTGAAACTATTTCAGCTGTCCACTTGCTTGGATTTTAGTGCACAGAAGTACCCAAACCTCTGGCCATTCAATCATCCACTTTTCAGTCCATCAGTCTGTCCAGCTACAAAGCACAGGCACATACATACAGCAAATATACTTACAAACTCCTTGTTCATGAGAAATAAAGGGGAAAAGGAAATATGGAAGCTATTTTGAACATTTATTTATTTTTGCAAACATACATGGAAAAAACAGTTTAAGGTCATTGGAGATAATATATTTAATGCCTTAGTGGCAGGGAAAAGAAATCTCAGTGGTTTTACAGCCACACAATGTCCATGTACTTTAACAAAAATCCACTGTGCTGTTTTTGTGTACTCAGCTGAGGACCTCAGTTTACTTGTTACTTAAGCAAAACTCTCTCATGCTTCAGTGGAAGAACAAAAACATAGTAAATTGTGTTAGCTAAGAACAAATGAAGGTGAAAACTTTGCATACTTGGAAAATATGCACTCTAGCCACTAAGAGTGTGTCTGTGCACTAGTGGTTTGAAAAGTATAATTTCCTTGGGAAGGTTTTTCTGTTCCCTATTTTTCTAGGGACTGCTAACAACCTTGAACCAAAATGAGATGAGCTACATTGGAAATGTCAGGAAACTCAGCGAAAGTCCATTGCAAGTCTTTAAAATAACCTGTGGCTATTCAAGGCTAATCATAATGACTGGCCGAACTTGGTGCACTAGGCGAATTTGATCAACAAAATTTCTGTTTACCTTGTGCTTAGGGAAATCATTGCAGTGCTTAGACTGTTATGTCGGGCACTTATCCAAAATGACTGCCACCTTGGAAGTTATTGCCAGCCTTAGCTATGAATGTCATTGGTTTCTTGGGTCAAATCAAATCCTTCCTGTGCTGTTACAGAGACAAACAGATCACACATTTCATAAGGAGGCACAGAATGTGCAACATCTGATTAGAAATCTGGGTAAAGCTTGTAACATATAGCTTAACTGTAACATAAGATACCAATTCAGGTTATCTCTGACAAGATATATGGATTTTGACCTCCCTTGGAGCAGCATTATAGGAAGGAACAGAAGTTGAATTGGTGAGAGAAGAGGGAAAGTAGACAGTATTTGAAATCCAGTAGGTGCATGTGATATGGGACTTTTTTTCATCCTGAGGATGCTGGTAATGCTTTATGAGGAACAGATACTGTTGACGAAGGACTTCATTTTCTCCTGCCACGAAGCAGAGCTAGGACAGCTGACCGCGCAGTTCGTGCAGCTCGCAGTGTCTGACATCTCTGCAGAAGGCTCGGTGCTGGTGACGGTGCCTCAGCTGAAGGCACGATAACCTGTGGTGGGCAGGTGAGCGCTGCCCGGCGCTCCCCGCACACCGACACCTCCCCGGACCTGATGCGTTCAACTTTATCCCTGTTTCCCGCAGACGCGCTGGCACCGCCGGGCTCGCGGTCCGCTCACCCCGAGGGGAGCAGGGCGCTGGCCGGGGGTCGCAGCGCCGGCACCGTGAGGCAGAACTGAGCCCTCGGCGAGCACAGGGGGGCCGGGCCGGGCCCCCAGCGGGTCCGGGGGGCGGCCGGAGCGCTCCCAGGGCCGCGGGACCGGGCGGGCTCCGGCCGGGCTGGGCTGTCCCGGCCCCGGCCCCGCGGGGACAGCGGGAGGTGTGGGGGGGCAGCCCGCGAGCACGGACAGCCCTCTGCTGAGCCCCGGGGCAAACGGGGCACCCGCTGGCCACAGGCGTGTGGAAGTGCGGGAGAGCCACCGCGTCCTGGGGCTGAGCTCCTGCGCGTCTCGCCCAAAATGCGTGTTACCTGCGTTTAACCAGAATTGCACAGCACCTCTGTCCCCGACTGCCTATGGCCACGGGCTGCCGCCAGGTCCCTATGGGTACATACAGTCTTATAGGCACCAGCGCGTAGTGGTGCATCCTCTACATCCCCGGCCAGCCTTCATTCATATTTATGCCGCCACTAAATATTCGATCAAAGGTCGAACGCGAACGCAGATCAGTTATATTTTTAATGTACGACCCTTAAAATAGACTGTTTTGTAAACTGCAAGTGTCTAAAGATGCTCAGCGCAGCCTCCCCCGGCCATGCTGCCTCCCTCCCAATAGTAATAATGCTGCAGATTGTACAAGGATTTGAGTCTGCAGCCAGAGAGAAGGGGATTAGGGCGAGAGCACTGGAAGTTAAATTGTGCTGCATATAAAAAATGGGCGGATTGGTCTCCAGATGAGAGCTTGGTACCACCTTCCTTTCTAAAATAAAATCTCTCTGGCATGAAGTCACAGCCTATTTCACATCCGGTTTACCCTGGGACGTATTACTACTGTCTTGGTAAAGAGAAAGCTTTTGTTGTATAGCGGCGGTCGGAATACTGGGCAGAGAAATTTGGGTGCTCAGCCCGGAGGAGCGCAGCAGCGGCGGCGATGGCCGAGGCGGAGTGAGCGGCGGAGCCGGAGCCGCGCATCCTCCGCGCCGGCGGGCGGGCACGGCGGGGCAGCGCCGGGCAGCGGCACAGGGACCCCGCGCCCCAGGGCTCCGGTAAGGGCGGAGGGGGGCTCGCCCCCACGACCACGCACACGGGCTCACACACGGACACACGGACACAGGGACACGCACCCGCACCGCTCCGGCCGCTCCCGGTGCGGGCAGCGCGGCCACGCGCGCAGGCGGCTCCTCTCCCCTTTCCGCAGGTACCGCCGGGTCGGGGGGATTTTTTTCCCTCTCCCTCCAGCTCGAAAATCCGCAGCGATCGATGGGCATTGTCATTTATCTTATTTAT